>PVHP010038197.1:0-17028 GCA_004024765.1 Zapus hudsonius | reverse complement strand
AAAAAAAGGACCTGGCTGAAGAGATGGCTCAGTGGTTAAAGTGCTTGCCTGCAAAGCCTAAGGATCCAGGTTCAATTTACCCTCATAAAACCAGATGCACAAAGTAGTCCACACATCTAGCATTCCTTTACAGTTGCTAGAGGCTCTGGAACACCCATCCTCTCCCTCTCCCTCTCTCTTTCAAATAAATAAATAAAATATTTAAGAAATTTTAAAAGAACATATAAAATGCCCCAACGAGTAACACTGTTATCCACTGACAACAAATGAGACACCATTGTTATTTGCAACAGTTAATGGTAATGAACTTGAAACTGTGAATTTGATTTCTCCTGCACACTTTGGAGGGAATGAGCTCAGTAAGAGTTGGGTGGGTATAACTTTTATAAAAGTCAAAAGTCCTCAGGAATTTCAGTAACAACCTCTTACCTCATATCCATCCATATATTTATGTGTGAACATGTAATCTGAAGGTACAAAAGATTGCTTCAAGTTTCAGCCTTCCCATGACCCTGGGAATTTCCTTGTCTCACCCACAGGTGAGCCTGGTTCTGGCAGTCTCTGGTGTCTAGGAGAGAAAACTAGAATCGAAACAACCCTGAACTCAACTCCAAGTGGCCCACGAAGATGTAATCATCAGTAGGAATTTGCTTGTCATAAATCTCAATGAAATAAACAATGGCACACCCACGGACTTACCAAGCCTTGCAAATCAGTATTCCAGTTTTCCTAGCTCTTGCCAAATGGTTCAGTGCTGTTCCTTCACCCCAGGAGGTACAGTCATAAACGGATGAAAGAAACCTCCCTTCCATACCTGAAGCCGTTAGTTAGTCGGTCGCTCATAATACCTGAATGGCTGTTTCCGATGGAGCCCACTTCTTCCATGTCATCCTGACCCTGACACTGTCAATTCTGTCTCATCTAATATGCAGAATTCTCACTCTGCAAAATAGCCCTCTGTCTACTTTTTATAACACTGGAAGACATTGGTCCTGTGTCTCTGAAGATCTTTCCAGAAAGCAACCAAGCAATCTTGATTAAGCATAGCTATGAGCCCACAGAGTCATTTTTGAAATCCCTGTCATGTAATTCTTCACAGTGGGATGTTTTAAATCATTTTTTAAAAAGAAATTCTTCCAATTTGGGCCCATGTGCTGTCAAAGTGAGCACAAGAGGAATTCTTATTGCTGCAAAATAAAACCAATAGATATCACGTAATAGTTATTCATGGAGAAAACCAAAGTGCTCCATCATCCATCCTCACATATATGATAACAGACCCTCGTGAGTCGGAAAGTCGTCCGTGGGTCAGAATGTGCATCTTAGAAAGCCGTGCAGGTGGTTTTGAGAAGCCTTATTAAGAAAGAGAGTGACAGATTAATGTTGGCCCACTTATTCTAAGCAGTTTAACTTCTGTGCGAAATGATGAAGAGATCAGAGTACCAAGCTTTCAGAATATCAGAAGCTAAGAGGGAACCCTAACTTCCCTAAATCCGGTCTTCAGATGTGATCTGTATCATATCACAAATACATTTTCAGTCTTTCCAGGAATCGTGCTTTTTTGCATGGATCTGCAATTCCACCCAGTGCACTCAAGTAGCAATAGCAACGCCTTGTGCAAAACCCACTTGTCCACACCAGCTTTATAACTAATGCTTCGATCAACCCTGGTGCGAGAGAAACTCCCTTAATCACATCATCTAGAGAAAACTCTTGTCTCCAGTGTAAAATTGACAAGTGCGACAGAACGATGACTTAGTCTATGGCAGGCAATAAGACAGTGCCTAGGACATCAGGAACACGATTCAATATTCTTTCCTGCTCCTGCGTCAACTGTATTTTTCATCCCAAAGAAAGAATAGTAAAGCTAGAAACAAGATCAAGAGGGAGAAAAAAAAGTCAAAAGAAAGGATAATTAACAACAATATTCATTCGCTCATGATTTTTCCACTAGCCCCAAACAGCAGGGTTACAACAGCACCTGCTCGTATGGGCGTGCCCCTGACCTCACCATGGCACTTGGTTAGAGGGACTTTTGAGCTGCTTGATATTGTTGGCACACAAGGATCGTGTCATCACAATTCCTAGGCAAACCGCTGTCTGAGAAAATGGTTTTCCACCCAGGCGAGTTCTGTCAAATGTTGAGGAGTGATTGTGTCTGAGCCCCATGTATTCTTCTTATCTCCCTGGCCCTGAGACGTGGGCTGCAGAAAGAGCTGCCCTCTACCCACCCGGCAGCTTGGATCACACAGCTCCATTCAGAAGCTCTTCTCCCCAGCCTTCCAGTGAAATCCTGGGTGAGGAGTTAAGAGGCAGAAACGTAATGGAAATAACAAGATGGAAAAAAATTAGAATACTGTTAAGAACAATAACACTGTGATCAGGCAGCGAGGTGCCCATGTCCCCGCTCATGTTTGCACACGGTGGAAGGAGTGAGTTTCCTCTGGGAGGCAAAACATGGGTCACATAAATACAGCATTGTTGTGACAGTTCGTCAACAGTGACAAGTAGAAAGGATCCTATTACCTGTAATAGACTAGCAACTAACAACAGGACATTTTGAAACTGTCTTTCAACAGGACAAGGGAATCACCTTATCCGTTCCACACATGACCTCTTCTCCTTCACCTCATTCTGCCCAAATCTCTGGAGAACAGCTGCTCTCACTTACAACAGGCCAATAACTGTAGAGTCCATGGCCAGATTCCCCCTTTGGTACCAAAAGGGAAGGAAAAATATATGTGTGCTTTCAGAATGAGAACCTCCAGAACCTTGGGGGTGGAAGACTCTGTCATCCAGGGGTGTTTCTGTAATCTGGAAGTCTAAATTTAGCAAGTGATGTGGTCAGGCTGAGAGAATTTCTTCCCATGGAACTTCCACCTATCAGCAGAAATGGATGGTCACACTTTCCTGTGGGTCTCAGTGACTCAGAAAATGCAGTTAAGGAATCACTGTAATGCCTTGTCTTAGAGTGGAGCATGTCTGTTGATGCTGACCAGAACGTGACCATGTGACAAGAATGGAGAAAACGACATTGAAGAGAACTGCATAGGCAAGTGTGGGTACATCCTGTCAATTTCTCACCTATAAAATGGAGTCAAGTCCTGTGCATTCTTGTATCTCAGAGACATTGCAATGTGAAATGACATAAGACATATATTTAAGGAAAAATGCTGTTGGATTACCTTCCAAGTGCATCCTTAGTACATTATTTTATACATAGTTATTACTTTTTTGCTACTGCTTACATCTTGAAATGTTTCTTAGATATAGAATTTTTAGAGACACATTTTTGAGGCTACATATTGTTAATGATTATTGGCTAAGAGCGTTCTTGTGCATTGCTCTAGAACTCAGTTCTCACAATCATTTGTCACCTTGGGCTCTCTTGGTTTATCTCTTCCCAATGGGGTAGAGGATGTAGTGAAAGACACTTACTTAAAGGAACATTTCATAGTCAATGACATCTATGTGATATCAGTGGGTGTTTTAATTAATATTGGCACACTTTAAGAGAACATGTCTCAAAATGTGATCCGCACGCCTGTGGTGCCTCCAAGATCTTTTGGCAAATCTAAAGGATCAAAACCATCTTAGAAGTAGTTACTTGTCTTTTTTACTCAGTGTTGACTTAGGCAGTAATTGTGTAAAAGTAACAGTAACAGTGAGGCAAAACACCTGTGCCCAAGTCCCAGGTTAAAACTGGTCAAACCAAGGGTTCCTCTGCATAGCACCTGAGGTCACTATATTCTTCACTTTCACAGTGGAACAGGAAAAGTGATTAAGCTTAGTGCATTTCATCCTTTGACTGTATGTCTCTTAAATGTTCTGCATGATGAAACAGGAAGAATGCAAAAACTTCCTTCCTAACATGTATGCAATTGATTGGAGGTAGAAGCCTAAATCGCCTTTTATTTTCATGAAACAGCATTTTATCCTTAAAAAACAACTGATAGCAAACTATTATTATTTAGATTGGTTGCTTGAAAAACTTTCCTTGAGACTGAATAAAGAGAGATGGTCGCGGGCTGGAGAGATGGCTTAGTGGTAAAGGCACTTGCCTCCAGTGCCTAAGGCCCCAGGCTCAATTCCCCAGCACCCATATAGGCCAGACCCACAAGGTGGTGGCCCTGGTCCTCTCTCTCTCTCTCTCTCTCTCTCTCTCTCTCTCTCTCTCTCTCTCTCTCTCTGTTTCTCTGCTTGAAAATGAATAAATAAAATATTTTTTAAAAAATAAAATAAAAAGAGAGATGGTCGCTTCGAGGAAAATGACGGACATTATTTGCTGCTCAAAGAAAATTCTGAAATTCCAAGTTAAACTATAACACACATAGATGGTCTCTTGAAATTCTCAATAACTCTTAAGAGTGTAAAGAAATTCTGAGATCAAAGTATATCTTAATCATTTATCCTCAAGTCTTAGTTTTTATTTGGGAGAAGAGCATTAACTCTAAAAGATAGCATTTCAACCATATGTTACTTAACCTAATCTATATGAATATTGCAGCAACCGACTTAAGTTAGTCAACGTGAATGACTATGACCTAATCAATATGGATATCCTTCTCTCGCAATTTAGAAACTATGTTATATTCAACAATAACTATATTCATTTAGATAATGATATCAGATTTATGTATAGATTCTATTATATTCAAATCGGAATGTTACAATTAAGGAACAGAATGTGAAACTTGCTCACACAATTTACATACTTACATTATAAATGCATTGAGTTCTATGAATTGCTAAGTAACTTTTTCCGACTCTTAAGGATACAAAGGTAAGAGAACCAAGTTGATTGAAATCAACAGAAGCAATTCCTCCCAGGTTCCTTCTGTCCATTTATGCGTTCACTCTGGCGCCTGTTCTGAGCCACACGCTGGTAAGGAAGTGCATCTGGCAGACACAGGTGCTGTTAATTTTGCTTGGAGCTCACCATCCCTCTGCAAAGGCAGGTGTAATTATAAAAATGAATGAATGCATCATCACAGTTGCAAGGGCTCTGGAAGGTAGAGAGAGCTCTCCGAGATATAGTACACACCTGAGCTTGGTCTGGAAGGAAAGAACCTTCACAAGGGTAAGAATGACTGATAAGGGAAAGTCCAACCAGAGAAATCATAGCATACAGACCATCAAGAAGCCTGAGAAAACAGAAAGGCGGTGACCAGAGCGAGGATGGCAAGAGGAAGACAGAGCCAGGCCGAGTGACAAAGTGAACACAGATAGAGGCTCAGCTAACCAGTGAGGAGCAAGATCAGATCTGGGAACCAGAACAGAAGTGACCTCATTCCACAGGGTATCAGGAGGTGCTGGTGGAATTGTGGTTAGCATAGAAGTCAGTGTAGCACGTACAAGGTACTCTGCACACCACGAGATACCGTTTACCACACACTCACAGATGTGACAACAGCTTCTGAAGGGGTATGTAGAGAAGGCCCCCATTTTATAGATGAAATGACTGAGGCGTAGAGAGGGAAAACAACTTGCCCATCTGCACAGTCAAGAAGAAAGGCAAACTGAACGCAGAAGGGTTTGACTTGAAAGCTCACATGCTTCACCACTCACCACCTGCCTCCCAGTGCAGGCAGGCCAGCTGCACACGCAGGGCTCACAGCCAGGCTGGCCTTAAAATGAAAGCATCCAGCTCTGTTCTGCATGGCCATTCCCATTCTCTGACTGTGAAATCAGCCTGGTGAGACTGGGCACAGAATTGCACCATTGATTGAACAATTCCTTCAATACCCCTAAAAACCACGTGGCTCCTGAAAGCCCTTGGTATGTACAGACACCATTCCCCACATGACATTTCCAGAGCAACTCTAGAGCAAAGAGAAATCTGCTATTGAGGAAATTCTCTCAAAACGAAATCTCCTTCCTCATTCCAGATAAATGGCATCAATGCATAGTCGGTTACCTAATTGGATTGTGGTTTAGCTTTCTTCTCTCAAGCTATACAGAGAGATCTAGGCATCTCTACACAGCATGGAGAGGCTGTTTCAGGAGAAATTCCCACCATTCCACCTCTGCTCCCTTCCCTGTGCTCAGCTGGGTTATGCACTACTAGGCACGTGTGCTGAAGCATTGTGCAAAGGCTGAGTAAGAGAAAGTGCCTGTCCGAGAGTGGAAACCATGGTGGATCCTGAAGAAAGTGTTACACACATGCTTATTACCTGTGGAAGTTAGCAAGTGAGACCCGAACAAAACTGGTTTCACTTCTGGAGGAAATAAATGAGCAATGGTATCTATGGCCCACTGACCTTAAAACTGAGCAAGGTTACCAAGTGGACACTTGAGCCATACCTTCTTGCAAATCAGTTTTATAAATTTGGCCAGTGCTGAGCCTAGAGAAACTCTGGTAGACGGATATCGCTCGAGGCATCTCTCCCACCATGATCTCTAAAGGCATCTATTTGTAAAAGTTTGCCACAGTGAAAGTTTACCACTGTTCCTGGTGCAGTCGGGATTGGGTTCCAAGAAGGTTCCTCCAACATAAATCATCCTACTGCAGGAAATAAGAAAGGCTGGGAAGAAGGGCTAGCCTTTCTCCTTTCTCGGCATCCGCTGATGCTTAGTCATTCTGCCATGGCTACGGCCAGGATGGGCAAGGACGCATAACTTTTCTTCTAGGCGGTCATGCCTAAGCCAGCATCCAGTGGTTTTATTATAGATGGACAGGAATAGCGGGTGACAAGTGGCATCCTACTCTGGCTACATGTGTGTTTGTGAAGGGGTTCAGGGAGATGGAGCGATTTCAGAGTGCCATGTGTGTTTCAGCCAGAAAGGAGCAAGCATGACTGCAGCCATTTTCTGGACAAGAAGCTGTTTGCCTTGTTTGCCTGCTCTTGTCCGACATTTGTAACAGAACCCAGAATCGTGAGTCTTTAGCCAACATCCAATAAATGTGGTTTTCCATTTGCTAAGAACAGGACTTGCCAATCATCTGTCCAATTTATACACGCTGAAGAGCTTCTAAACGTCAGAGTTTTCGATCAAGTACCAAATGATCAATTGAGAATGGTTAAATCCTCCTAATTTATTATCATATATATTGTTTTTCAAACAACTGGGCCCAGCACTGAATGTATGTATAATCAATCTATAAAAAACAAACAAATGGATCTCATCTAAATGATTTTTTTTCACTAGAGAATTGAGAGACTTTCAGTCAGATGGAACTAAAGGAAGTTCCTCATTGCAGATATTACCCATTCTTCCATGTTTCTCTTAGTGATGGTTTAAGAGTATTTCCCAAGGATTCAGGAATTGGAAACTGGGATTGTACTGAGAAATGGTGAAACCTCTAAGAGGTTGGGAGGTAGTGGGAAGCGGTTAATTCACAGTATCACTGATTTCTGGCCTCAGAAGGGGATCAAGTTCCTTCTCATGGGACTCTACTTAGTTACCACAACAGTGAGTTGTTATAAATGAGCAAAACTGGTCTTTACCACTCTCTGGCTTCCTGTCTCATAGGAGTCTCTGTCACATGAGCTCCTACCATGCTAGCTGCCATTAGGCCCTCAGTAAGGGACAAAAATATGGAGCTGCCTGACTTTGGAATTTCAGCCTTCACATAAACGTTTCTTTTTAGAACTGACCCAGATTCTAGTATCTTATTATTGCAATGGAACCACACACTCTTTGATATTGATTTTGGGGTGATAAAAGTACTGTCCTCCTACTATAGCTGCCCAATGGATAGCAACAGAATAACGGTAAGTTTCCATTCTGCAGGAGCTAAATGTCCTTGCTTTAACCACAACCCCAGCACAGTTGCTAGCAAGGATTGGTTTTTTCCTCTCACAAGTATGCCTGGTATCTGAGGTTTACTGGTCAATCCTGGCTAAAGCTTTATTGCTTTGCATGTTCTACGGTGAGTCTCTAATGAATGCTTGCTTTTTTGGGGTGGGGGGTTTGAGGTAGGGTCTCACTCTAGCCCAGGATGACCTGGAATTCACTCTGTAGTCTCAGGCTGGCCTCGAACTCACTGAGATCCTCTTACCTCTGCCTCCCGAGTGCTAGGATTAAAGTCGTGCACCACCACACCCAGCTATGACTTTCTTGAACCTCCTCATGGTCTGCAGATTATTGAGTTGGTGGCTTTCTGGTCCACAGAATGTCACCTCTGCTACAGCCACATGGGTGGGAGCCGAGTAAGTGGAGAAAGCCTCAACTTCCTCCATATGACAAAGGACTTTGACATGAGCTGATTTATCATGAAATAAATGAACTGTCATTCCGTGGTGGATCGTCTATATCCTCTGCACTCCGAACTCAGTCCCTTGAAAATCCAAACCCAAAGAGACAGAAAAGCAGGCTTAATGTGGTTTCCTACAACACTTAGGTATTTTTCAAGGGCCAGGGTCTAATTTCCATTTATTAACTTTCAAACACATAAGCAATGTTTATTGTCAGGAAATGTGTTTTGAGAGTTGTAAGTCACTTCATGGAGTACAGCTGATGTTATGGAGAAGTAAAAGGAAAATACAGATTGAGTAAATAATGATGATATGAAGAATTCTTCAAATAGAGCTCTGGCCCTGGAAGATAACAGTGTCTATGTAGACATCAAAGCTAATAGGCCACGCAATGGGCCAGTCTTAAACACTCAGTCATGTAACATATGTTACAAGGAAACACCTATGAGCTATACTCCTTCATTCTGTATTGGGATGCTTTGAATGTCAAATCCCCCCTCCCGTAGGCTAATGTGTAGGAACACTTGGTCCTTAGCTGCTTGACAAAATTGTGGGACCTTTAGGTAGCTTGTCACCTAGCCATGGGCCTTGAGATGTAACAACCTGCCCTGCTTGATATTTCTCTCTCTGCTTCCTCTCTGTTGAGGTGACCAGCTGCCTGCTCCTGACATGTTCCTCTCTACCCCCCATGATGGACTCTACCCTCTGGAATTATAATCCAAACAAACTCTTTCCTTCCCTAAATTGCTTCTGTTTTTTGTCCCCAAAATGAGAAACTAGCTGAAACACATAGGAAGTTAGAGTTGCTTGTTTTCTGAACATTAACCACAAAATCTAAAACACATCCATGTGTTTTATGTGAAAGCATCTAGTTAAGCATCAAATATGTTTCCAATTGGTAAGGCTTTTCTAGTTTTATAGCCTAGTACCGAGATGGCTTTTTCAGAAGTGTGGCCTATCAGAAATCCCCTCCATAAGCTTTAAGGATAAGGAGTTTTATGTGGAGATAAGAAGGGTTGATATTTTTTGATATCTGTCAGGTAAGAAACACTGGTCTAAATTATAAGAAGCATAATTGGAATGGTACTTTAGTTCACTCAAGATGGAGTTGTGTAGCAGAACACTCAGAATGTAACTGGATGTTCCCCCAACCATTTCATCCTTCTTAGCAAACATTTTGGGGAAAATGCATTTATATAGAAAGTCTTACTTTTATGAAGAGAAACTACACTTATTACCAAGTGCCTGACATAAAAAATACTCATTAAAGGGATACATTATAAAGTACATATTCTAATTTATTTGATTATTGATTAGAAAAAATCCACAGCCTGAGACAATGCTTTTCCTTTTATGTGAATCCAAGAAACACGTCTTATCACTATGGAATGAAATGCGGATTTTTGTGCTGTTCAATGCACTTGAATAGTAACTGAAATTATCTAGAAAAACTTCAACAAATCAAATGCAGAATGAATTTTTAAAGACTAATACATTGTTTTTCTGAAATCCTATTTCAGTCATTTAAATATATTTTTATTTGATTATATTATTTATTTGAGAGAGAGAGAGAGAGAGAGAGAGAGAGAGAGAGAGAGAGAGAGAGAGAGAGAGAGAGAGAGAATGGTCATGCAGGGCCTCCAGCCACTGCAAACAAACTCCAGACACATGCACCACCTTGTGCATCTGACTTTACATGGCTGCTTGGGTCCTTCTGCTTTGCAGGCAAATGCCTCAACCGCTAAGCCATCTCTCCAGCCCAAGAGTCTTTTTTAAAGTCTGCTTTTAAAACTAGTGTCAAGGATACCTCTGTTTTGACACATACTTTGTGGCCAAGAGAAGCCACAATATCTGCTAGATATCCTGGTAATGAGAGTACTATAGATTTCCACTGTCCAATGTGGTAGCCACTGGCATATGGTCCTGAATTTAAAAGTTAAAGAATGAAAGTCTTTTAGTCTGCTAGTCTTAAAAGCCTCATGTTAAATGTTCTCTCTCTCTCTCTCTCTCTCTCTGTTCTCTCTGTCTGTGACTACTAGAAAGTACAAATAAGATATTCAATGTTTCAGAGAATTCTATTGCACAGCACTATACTACTTTAATATAAATTATTGGTTAAAAGGATGACTTTAGAAATAGAGATTTGGCATAGCCCTCCATCCCATGGAGAATTCTGGCAATCCCATTGAGGAGGGTCCTTAGTGGAATACAGGCGGGGAGGAGGGAAACAAGGGTACCAACACAAGAGTTGTATACACAAGAATTTCTACTTATTAATAAAAAATAACAATAAAAAGAAATAAAGATTAGGGGCTTAGGAAATGGCTCAGTGGTTTAAGGAAAGCCTCTGATCCTATACCCACATAAATATTCCCCAGTACCCACATAAAGTCAGATGCACAAAGTGGCACGTGCATCTGGAGTTTGTTCGCAGTGCCAAGAGACCCTGGTGCACCCACTCTCTCTGTCTCTGTCTCTCTCTGCCTGTAAATAATTATAGTTTTTAATTAATTTTTTAAAAAGAAATAAAGATTCAAAGCAGGAAACTGGAAATAAACAGCAAAAGTCTTAGTGTCGCATCTAGATCTCCAAGGAGGAGACAACAGCCCTGGACAATACTTCCTCTTTTTACAGTATTTAAATGTATTTTACATTTCTTTGGGGCTGGAAAGGGGCTTCCCTGGCCCCTTGTGTGGTCAAGAACTGCATGGATTAATCTCCTTTGGAAAAACAGAGATGCACCATTTCCACAAATCATTGTTCCTAGAAAATGTCATCAAACATGACTGTGTGCACATCATGGTGTTACCAAAATTAGCAGCAGAATCAGTTGTGACGAGGAAGGAAGCCTGGGTGGAACAGACTTTCTCAGGAAACAGAGACAGTGAGTCCAGACTCACTCTTTCCATCAGTTACACTGTCCTCTATTTTAGAACTGCCTACAAATGAGACCATGGTGTCTGGGGATTACGCGGTCACTCACCAAGTGTCGCTAGAACGAGCCCAGCACAAGATCTCCCTTCTAATAGAATTTCACTCCTATTACTGCACGTTGCTGTCATTTTCTCATTACTGACATGGAACACCTAACCAAAAGCATCTCTTGGGAGGTAAAGGTTTATTTTGGCTTATAGACTTGAGAGAAAGCTCCATGGTGGCAGGGAAAACATGGCATGAGCGAGGTAGACATCACCTCTGCCCCAGCAGGTGGAATTCTGCAGCATGACAAGCCAAATTCTGGCAAGGTAGGTAATATACCTCAAGTCCTACCCCTAGCAAAGCAAAGCTCCAAGTCCCAAATTGCTACCAGCTGAAAGCACATGAGTTTATGGGGGGACCATAAGCCCCCCATTCTACTTACCATATATATTAGTCAAATAGGTATCCCAACCCTACCCTTAGGCAACCCATATGACAAAATAATTACTTTTTAAAAAATACATTGCCAGACAGATGTGGTGGTGCACACCTGCTTTTAATCCCAGAACTTGGAAGGCAGAGGTAGAGAATCGCCATGAGTTTGAGGCCACCATGTGGCTACAT
The DNA here is from genome assembly GCA_004024765.1 of Zapus hudsonius. Lineage (NCBI taxonomy): Eukaryota > Metazoa > Chordata > Mammalia > Rodentia > Dipodidae > Zapus > Zapus hudsonius. The sequence goes on along the minus strand of PVHP010038197.1, from coordinate 5,287 downwards.
AGTGAATTTGAGGCTAGCCTGGGCTGGAGCGAGACCCTACTTAAATAACAATAATAATAATAATAATAATAATAATAATAATAATGGCTCGAGAAGTCATTCTTATTGTCCAAGTGAATATTTATGAAATATTTCTTCCCGACTTTGTTTCCTTATGAATGGTTTGAGATCATGCCCCTTGCCCTATTATACACCTTCACAAGCCAAAAATGATTCCATCTGGCTGTTTCCAAAGGTGGATGGGTACCGGTGAAGCAGCCGCTCTGATACTGGTCAATACAATGTTGCAGAGAAGGCAAATTCCAGTGTCCATGCCAAGTAGGATTATAACATGTGGAGCACTGGAACCCAATATACTCCAGCCCAGCCTGGTTGATCTTGGTCTTGGCATTCAACAGAGCAGTTCCAGAGTAAGAACTTAGTTCTAGAAAAATAAAGCATGACTTGCAATCACTGTTGCCACTTCCAAGTGACTGGGCCACTTGGTGACCTTAGCCTTAGCTCTGAATTTAAAAAGTGATTAGATGAAGCAGGGTCTCTCAGTGTTGTGTGACAACAGTCTGTGGTTTCTTTAGCAAAAGGATCTTACCTTTTGCCTGGGGACAGTATTCAAGAGCCTTGGCATAAGCCTGTCTTGTTTTGGGGACCTCGTGGGTCTCTTTGATCAACAGCTCAGTGTGGGAAGTAACCAATGACCGGGACAGGGAGTTACAGGTCAGAGCAACTTGTCTTGGAGTGGGCCACCTCCTACCCTCTTCAAGGCCTCTCTTACCTGGTGATGTCCACAGCTTCCTCAAAAGCTTACTGTGTGAAAATAAGGATTTTATGGTATCGTTCATTATTGGTGTGTAAATTCCCCTGCCCCCCCCAATTCCTTCCATCCCCTTTGTCAGTCTCTCAATTCACCTGATGGGTTTTCTTACTGTTCAGGCTGAACCTGGTTAGGAAACATATGAGGGAGAATATGTGGCACTTGACTCTCTGTTCTTGTAAGAGGTCACTAAGAATGACATGCTCCAAGTCCATCAAATTCCAAATTTCATTATGTCATTTTTCCTTTCAGCTGAGTAGAATTCCATTGTGTACCCCAACTTTGATATCCATTCATCCAGTGATGGGCATTTGGGTTGATTCCACTTCTTAACTATTATGAATTGAGCTGCTATGAACATGGTTGAGCAAAAGTCTTTGTGCTGAGGCATGAAATCTTGAGGATAGATGCTCAGAAGAGGGATAGCTGGTCCGTTGGTAGCTCTATATCCATCCTATTCAGCAGTCTCCACACTGCTTTCCATTGTGGTTGAACAAGTTTGCAATCCCACCATCAGTGAATGAGGGTTCCTTTTTTCCCTCACATCCTCAACAACAACTATTGTCATTGGATTTTTTTTAATGATTGCCATTCTGACTGGAGTAAGGTGGAATCACATTGTTGTTTTGATTTGCATTCCCTGATGATCAAGGGTGATGAACATTTTCTTAAATGAAAATAGGGCATTTGCATTTCCTCCTTTGTGAATTCTCTGTTAAGTTCAGTGCTCCATTTTTTAAGAGTGCTGTTTGATTTTTTTATTCTTTAATTTTTTGAGTTCTGTGATGGAAGGTGTTACATGAGCTGCCAGGGGAAATTGACCAAAGATACTCAGAGAATGCAGAGATCACTGATATACAACACTGAATGATGCTACAAGAATGCCGAAGACACTGATTTATGGTAGAGACCTGTAAGCCAAGCAGTGCTCATCTGAGCAATAGTGGTGCTAAACCTAGGTGAGTAATCAATGGCTTGCTAATTGGCTAAGGGAACTGCTCAGTATCAAGAACCCTTAACTGGAATTGGGACCCATATGAGGACCAGGAACCTGGGCTCCAAGGGGAAACCCCCACTAACCAGAGATTTACATAGAGGCTACACCCATTAGAATCTCACCAAATCAACAGTGTTTGTCTCATTTAACCTATACTGATCTCACACTCCATTGGAGATTCTGTTTGTATGCTTCAAAAGGCAGTGAGAACTGTGGATAACCCAACCCACCAACAGGACCTGAGATGCTGCCTGTCACCCAGACAGGAGATGAACCACCCCAAACTTATGATATAGAGCCCAAAGGAATCCTTTGAAGAAGTGGTGAGATGAGCAAGAGACCTACCTCCACAGCAAGTCAGATAACCTGGGAAAAGATAATGGAGACAGACACTGAGGATACCCAACACAATACAAAGCAGAAATCCAGAGACTCTTAAGACCTCAACAGTAAAACATACCTAAAACTCACCCACCATGACCCAGGGATCTGAGTGGAAGAGGGGGCAGAAAGATTATAAGAGCCATGGTGGGGGAGAACACCCAGAGCCATTGCCCCCCTCAGCAACGACACACAAAATAAAAAAATAAAATAAACTGGCTACCTCTCATACAGTCTATAAACCCCTATCCCATGGACTGGTCCAGCAAGCCCACAGAGGAGGGGCCCCAAGCGGGTTGGGGACAGGGAGGAGTCATAAGACTTGCTCATACAGTGTAGCTAATTATTGACAATAGATATGAAAAAAAGTTATTAGACTTCTTTCTTTGTGGTTTTAAATGGGAAAAAATGTTATGATATGTGACTAACATAGCATATTAATGTCAGAAACATGGGGCTCACTCCATGAGAAGGCATGCCATTATCCACAGAGTCCAGAACCCCAAAAAGCAGCAGAAAAGCACCCTGGAGTCTCTCATTCCTGTCATCTACCTGAAAGTCTGTTTCAGGACCCTGGCTTTGTTACCAGCTGAGGGAGCCTTTCCGTCTCAGCTCTCAAGTTCTGACACTTTAATAAATGCTTCAGACCACAAGGTGGTGCTTTATTCTAAAGTTTGATATCAGAAGGCTTCTCCAAAACAGAAATGAACAGCACATAACAAGTGCATTCAAGGTCATTATTAAGCACCAACTTCTTAACTGGATACAAATATGGGGTGATGACTGTATCCCGTGACGAATCACCATGAAGCCTAAGCCATGAAGGAGCCTCAGAGACAAGAGGTTGGTAAGAGCTGAAGCCTGCATCTGGTTGCTTTTTCTATAGCATTATGTAAACCCATGCCAAATCTCCACTGGTACTTGTACAGTTTCTCTAAATGTCTGTTACTCGGTCCCATGGTGAGCAGGAGTTCAAAGGCTGCAGTGATGAGGATCCATGACAAGGTGACCTTGACCCTTGAAGTGGGAAAATGTCCACTTCTTCTTTAGAGCACAGTCTGATGGCTCTGGCTGTAGACATGAGCCCTAGCACTGGGGCTTGGTATACGAAACAGATTTCTATCCCTCTTCAATTTCAAAAGGCCAACATGTATCCAGTTGAGTTGGCATCCAACGCCAGCTGGGCTTGGCTTTGTGTAAGGTCAGCTTACCAGGTGCAAGGGTTCTGCATCTGCAGCCTCGACCAGCTGAACATCAAAAATATTTTAGGGGGCTGGGGAAATAGCTCAGTGGTTAAAGGTGTTTGCTTGCAAAGCCTACCAGTCCAGGTTCAATTCCTCAGTTCAGTATCCATGTAAAGCCAGATGCACAAAATGGCACATTTATCTGGAGTTTATTTATAGCAGCAAGAGACCCTGGCACACCCATTCTCATTCTCTCTCTCTTGCTCTCTCTTGTTCTCTCTCTCTCTTCCTCTATTTCCCCTCACAAATAAATAAAACTATTAAAAAATATTTAAGGAGCTGTGAAGTTGGCTCAGTGGGTAAAGCATGAGGACCTCAGTTCAAATTCCTAGAGCCCACATAAAAGCTGGGCAAAGTGGCTTGCACACACACACACACACACACACACACACACACACACACACACACACACCATGAACATAAATAAACAGGGGAAACCCATTCGTTTAAAAAATCTTGCCTCTGCACTTATTCAGGTTTAATTTTCCTATCATTCTCTGAACACTGAAGTCGAACCACTCTCTAGGGTGCACCATCAATACGCCCCATATAATAAATGACAGAGAAGACTTACAGCATCTGAGAAGACATGTAGAGTCTCTGGAAAACACATTGTCACCTTAGAAAAGAGACTTGAGCATCAAGGGATCGTGGGTACTGTAGGGGTCCTGGAACCAATCAGAGACTGAGGGACAACTATAGTGACATTAAGAGAGGAGTCAGTTAGCCTGTCTGAAGGACTGAGGCCAATTCACAGCTATTATGTAAGAGACAGGGCAAAGTAAGCAGTCTGCTACCACCTGGCCAGGTGACTTCAGTGGAGCAGATGGCTTTTGAGGTCATGGTGAACGGCAGCTCTGATGCTGGCGTGGTGGATGATACCTGTGATCAAAGCCACTCTCCAGGCCGAGGCCAAGCAGGGTTATAGAGCAGCACCCTGTCTCAGAAAAACGAAAACTAGTATTGTCAAGCTAGTCTCAATTTCTCTCCACAGAGCTTCTGCGTTGCTGGGAGTTTGGGGCATTGCAGAGGATGGAAGTGATGTAGGAGGAACCTGGACAAAACCAGTAAAAGATGACTGAAGGCAGTAAGAGAGAGGAAAGGGGAGGGGAGGGGAGGAGAGCATTGAGAGGTGAGACCTGGGGAAAGGGGGATAACCACTGAGCAGACAACAAAGGCCCTGCAACTCCATCAACATGAAGGCAAATTGAAGGTTTCTTTCAGGAGCAAAAGAGAAGGGATGAGTCAGGTTTTACCCAAGGGATTAGCTCCCAGATTGTATTATATAGCCCGTCCTCAGCTTTCAGCGGTGGCTGTGGGGACTTCCCTTGACTAAGTTCCTTGACCTTTTAATCCTTCTGAAAGTAACCTGCCCCTTCCTTCCACTAATGAGCATAGAAAAAGAGGAAAATTTGCCGGCAGCCTTTCCAAGAACATTCTGCTGATTTTCTCACTCCTCTTAAGGCTGTTCCCAAAAACCTTTCACCAAAACATCACTGAAGAAACCTATGCATGGCTCACACAGCTGGATTTAATAAATTTCACCACCATGAAGTTTCTCTCACACAGTTTTCCTTTACTTTAAGTCCATTAATCTTCTGAGCCAAAGAATCAGTTAGGATAAAGCCACTTTCATAGACACAGTTTTGTCTTAATTAGGAAAGTCGTAAATTTTGTTTTCTTAATCATGAAAACACTATCACTTGGGAAGACGGGGAGTGATAAAAGGTGATCTTAACAGCAGCAGATGACAACATAAGCAAGTGGTACATTCCAGAAGTTACTGGATTTGGAGGAGAGCTGCTTTTGTTCCATGAAGTGACCTGATTCAATACCTGTGAATTTTATGAGCCA
>PVHP010038196.1:12500-17854 GCA_004024765.1 Zapus hudsonius | reverse complement strand
AAAAAATCCCAGCCTAGTACAGCACAAAACATTCTGTAGAACTTGGTTAATACTCGTATGGTTTATTTGCATCTATTTACTTGCCTATCCTTGAATAGATTTTAAAACCACGTAGACCCAAGCCAGCACCTAGTGCACAAATTAATATAGTTGTAAAATGGATCATTTGCATAATTAATTAATTCTTCTGAGTACAAACAAGTGCCTGCAAAGCCAAATAGAAAGAACACTTTATTCTGTAACAAGCCTGAGATTTTGCCAAACTGTGCTGGAACACCTAGTGATCACATTTCTGAAACCTATCTTGAGGCTTTCACAAGAGACAAAGGAACAGGCTTGGTCCTCAGGCACACACTTGAGGGTGATGTCATCTATGAGAAAATGTTGAGATAGTTGTACAGGTGTGTGTGTGTGTGTGTGTGTGTGTGTGTGTGTGTGTGTGTGTGTTTAAGAAATATTGCTTCTTACAGTTCCGTTTCATGGTTTATTTTGCTCTGACTTAGAGTTGACATTTTTCCTTAAATAACATTAACACTGGAATGAAGTATGCAATCATTATTTATGTATCTCCTTTAGAGGGATTAAAAATAAATCTCTCTGTCTTGCAGGAAGATGGCCCTGTTTCTTCCTTCTTAGGTTGGCTCAGGTAGTTTAATAAGTGGGATTAGCATCCAGATCTGATATTTTGTAAACATGTGATTTGGCAAATTGCAAATTTTGTTAATCCGTTTTTTATCCGTAACTTTTTTGTAAGAATTAAATCTGATGATGTCTGACACAAGCATTGTTGTCTGGTGCAGAGCACTACTGAAGAGTTTCTTCAGTAATGGTTGCAGTGAAAATGCCTTGCTGCTTAACACCCTTTGGAAGCTAGAAGTTGAGCTTCCAAGATCATCGGTCCTTGTGCCAATTATGCAGTATAAGTGTTGTTATCTCTGTCTAATAAATGAAAGAAGATTGCAAGAGATTAAGTCATCTGTCCAGGTTCAAACAATGAACAAATGAAGGAGTCAGAATTTTAAAATTTAGAACGTTTTTAAAAACAATCTGACAATGTCAGATACTGCTTGTCATGGTTTGATCCAGGTGTCCCCCACAAACAAATGACTGTGTTCTGAGTGATCGATCCTCAGCTGATGGCAGTTTGGATTTTACAACCTCGATGAAGCTGTGTTGTCAGGGGCGGGCTTATGGGGTTATAAACCAGCTTCCCCTTGCTAGTATTTGGCACACCTTCCTGCCGCTGTTTGCACTGCTGTGGCAGAGGTGATGTCCAGCCCTCTGCTCATGCCATCGTTTTCCCTGCCAGGATGGAGTCTCCCCTCGAGTCCGTAAGCCAAATAAACCCATTCCTCCACAAGCCGCTTTTGTTTGGGTTCTTCCTGCGCAGCAACTAGAAAGCTAACCACAACACTGCAGGACAGATAATTTGCAGGGATGTTAGGACGGGCTGGTCACTAAGGCTTGAAGTCCACCCACTTCCCATGGCTTCACCTGTGTCATCTTTAACACCTTTGTCTCCCTGACTGAGAGGCAGGCCATGACAGAAGCTCCTACTTTGTCTCCTTTCTCTTGAAGTTTGCGTCATGCTTCCCCATGAGGCACAGGATTCATGTGATGTTTATCTGAGCTTCAGTCTTCCCAGGCACTGTGGACAGGTACAGGTGCGGGTGATATCTCAGGTGACACAAGGTTAGAAGTGCCCCGATACAAATGCTAGGCAGACACTGCATGACGTAAAATGACAGAGAGCCGCAGTAAGGACTCGAGATGACGAGATGCTGCTACTCGAAGGACACTTCCACGTTGACAATGGATGACATTTACCAGTTCACATTCCCAACTCTTCTGGTAACATCTCACCATGTATCATAGGAGATGCCAGAATGACTGGAGAAAATAAACTCAGTTGTGAAAAGAATGCATCGGACAAATGGGAGAGAGACAGCTGGGAGCTACGTGAGCCCTCATCAGAGCTTACTCTGGTAGAGGGGCTTTGCCATGGAGAAGTCATGGGACCCAATGCCGTGTATGTGATGGGACTAGTTAGAAGAAAGAATAGACAGACCTAAGTTGAGAGTCATTTGCAGGGACTCTTCCAAACCAGTGAACACAAAAGGCAGGGTGAGGGGATAGAGAGCCAATAAGAACGAAGTACAGACAAGAGACCGGGATGAAAGCCAGTGCATGGTTTCCACAGAGCAGGGCCTGGAAGCTGGAAAGACAAGGGGACCCTGCGATCTCGATTCAGGGTGTGCACGGCCCAGGAGGAAAGCCACTAACCCAGTCACAGCAAACAACCTATGTGTCTTCCATGATGAAATGAGTAAGGACAATATTGTGTGTGTTTGTGTGTGTGTATGTGTGTGTCCGCACATGTGCACATGTGTGGATGGAATGGTATTCGGCCTTTAAAAACAAAAGAAGTTTGTCACTTGTGTTGACTCGGACGAGCCTGCCTTGTGCTGAGTGAAAGAGAAGCACAGTGTATTTACAAGGACGTGGGAAATGGTGGTGAGAAGGTATAGCAGCCTCATTTTTAAGGTGGATAGTTTTGGAGAACTTCTGCACAGAAAGGTATAGTGGTACACGTAATTTTCTGAGAGTCTTCTGACCACACACATGACCAGATAGCTATGTGATATGTGGAAATGTAACCTGTGTGGTCATCATTGTACTTGAGCACACAGAACAACATGTTGTATACCTCAAATGTATGCAGCGTTTTTCAAGTTAATATTAATAAAACTAGAAAATAGATGTTGTAGTCAGCCACAGGCTGCTGGGATGAATCTCCAAACCAGGCACAGTTTATGGAAGGAAAAGATTTATTTGTAGCTATAGATCCAGGGGAAGTCCCAGAATGCAAAAGAGGCTGCTCTTAGGGTGGGGTCTTACAACCCTTCCCCAGACTTAATGGCTTCCTGAGTCTCTGGAATTTCCTTCCTGCATAGCCCACATAGGAAAGGATGTTTACTTCCAACTTCTTTGAGCTTCTTTACATCCTGCCCCTTGCTGAGAGGCTGCCTTCCTGTAAACATTAAAAAGATCAAGTTGACAACAAAAATCATCACAAGTCCACCCCTTGTCAACTTAACATCAAACCATATCTCTTTGCTTCATACTTAATTCCACCTAAAATTATGTAATTCTCCCACATACAACCACAGACATGTAATCTCCCCCCAACATAAGGCAAGGTCCCTGAACTGCGAGTTTTGTAAACCAAAACAAGTTACATGCTTTTTACATATGATGGCACAGAGCAAACATTTCCAACTGCTATGAGGCATAACAAGGAAAGACAGGGCCAAGGTAAACTCAACAAACATCAGCAAACATCCATATCTGCAGTTCAAGTCCCACACCACAACCGGTGACTGACAGTCTCCGGATTTTCCGATTCTGCCCCTCCAGCTTGGCTGAGTACCTGGGGAAACATACATCCCAAGCCATCAGCGCTCCATGGTAGCCCTTGCAAAGTCCTGGTAGGTCCAAAACGTCTTTGGGTCTCCAATGCAAACCACAGTCCATCATCCAATGGCTTCACTGGCCAAGCAGGGACTTCATGCCCTGTTCCATATATCGCATCTCAGCAGGGGCTCCTGGAACCGTGTGCACTTCATGACCCACTCCATGCATGCATTCCTCATGCTTCCAAAAGCAATACCAGGTATGCAGGACACAGCCATGTTGTTAATTCAGGGACAAAATAGATGTGACCTTGAAGAGCAGATTCCTTTCTTTCAGGGATTTCCTTTCCAAAGAGTTTGCACAGTCCATCTTTCTGTCCTTCCTGGGTGGAAACACCTCAGGCATCTCTCCATTGTTTCAATGCAAAGCAGTTGGCCATGATCAAAAGTCAGTCTCTGCCAGTAAGAAACTTGCTTTGAGGTTTTTCTAACTTTAAATCTTAAATTCTCAGTCCCATATCCATAGCCAAGCACATAGTCCATTTCTTAAATTTAACCTTGGTCAAACTCTCTGGGCATGGGCAGTAGGATGCATCCACCCCTTGACCCAGGCACACACTTCTATTAAGGTTTTCTGCAGTCTCTCCTTCCCCATAGAAAGTTCACAAGCCAAGCCTCCAAATGCAATTCTCTCTGCACTGAGCATTTCCAAAACCTCACCGGAATAGTTTATAAAACTTGGCCTACCACTCTGGAAGGCATCTTCAGGTGCAAGAACCAAGTCCATGTCCATTCCTCCAGCACACAACTTCCAGAAGATCAAAATCCACATGGTCAGATTGATCTCAGCGAATCACCCTGGTACCAAATCTGTTGTAGTCAGCCACATGTCACTGGGATGAATCTCCAAACCAGGCACAGTTTATGGGAGGAGAGGATTTATTTGTAGCTATAGATACAGGGGAAGTTCCAGAATGCAAAAGAGACTACTCCCCTTTCACAGGTCCAAGCAGAGAGAGAAGCCCATCACCAACACCATACACACAGAACAGCAAACAGGCAGGAAGGGCCAAGGAGAGAATTTCTTCCCCTTTATATAGCCTTAGGGTGGGGTCTTAAAACCCTTCCCCAGACTTAATGGCTTCCTGAGTCTCTGGAATTTCCTTCCTGCACTGCCCACACAGGAAAGGATGTTGACTTCTAGCTCTTTGAGCTTCTTTATATCCTGCCCCTTCCTGAGAGGCTGCCTTCCTGTCAACCTCCTCAGAGACCCACCCAAGATAATTAAAAAGATCAAGTTGACAACAAAACCTAACCATCACAATGGGAAAAAGAAGCATTGAAACTAGCAGCGTATTATGCGACTTTACACTAACATGGAAGAAAGATGACCAAGACTTTATCAAAAACAGGTAAACGGATGACTGCATACACGTACAATTTATATAAAATTATACCTGTGCATTATACCCTAAAAACTGATGTAAATTCTTGGAAACAACGATGACTTCGAAGAACAGGGCTGTAAAGTTAGGTTTGAATGAAGAGGCGATGACAGTGTCATTCTTTGGGCTCTTCCCCATGCGCTGTGTGACATAACGCATTCTTTGAGGCTGGATCAAACTAGCTGCCATTGGTCTGGTTTGGAGCCTAGAGGGACAGAAACCAGGCTGTGGGCTGTTCACAGCTCATGTCACTTCCAGGTGGGATTACTTTCTTTTTTTCAGCACTAGTGTCTCTTTGTAAATGATCTGCTTTAGTTGAAATTGGGGGATTCTTTTCAAGGTGTGTCCCTGTGTGTGAATGCAGGCACACTGCCAGGATGTGTGTGCACAAATGGAGGTCATAGGAAACTTCGGATTTCGGTTCTCATCTTCCAGCTTGCTTGAGATCCAGCTTCTCGTTGTTCACAAGACTACCTGCCTACAGTCGGTGGGATTC
>PVHP010038196.1:0-10000 GCA_004024765.1 Zapus hudsonius | reverse complement strand
ACTGAAAGCAGAGAACGGAGCTAAGGGAATAAAGGCTGCAGCGTGTGTGATAACCGCGGGATGAGAGCAGATCGTGAAATCCGTGGAAATCTAAGGGATCCAGTTTTTCTCCTAGTTTGTTTCTAAGGTAAGTTTGAAGGAATTGTGGGAAGTCAAGCAGATGAGTTTGGAAGCGAATGGAAGACTGGAGGAGGCTTTGGGAAGCCCTGAAAGGCTTCCAGTGGGGAAGTGCACAGGGTGGACTGTCTGAGCTGGAGGCGACTGGAGCATCCTCAGGGGCAGCAGAATGAGGAAAAAGACAAACCCAAGAAGTAGTCAGGACAGACGTTACTGGAAGATAGTGACTGTCTCCCGTGAGAAATGAGAAAGACCGCAGGCTAGCTTCTGGCATAAGACGTGGAATCTATCAGGTAGGCAAACCAGATGGGAAGGAGAAGGTGTGGGATCATGGGAGATACGGTCTAAAATGAGGTTGAGGGCCTGGAGAGATGGCTCAGCAGGTAAGGTACTTGCTTGCAAAGCCCAACATCCTGTGTTCAGTTCCCTAGGAACCCCATAAAGCCAGATGCACAAAGTGGTACGTGTATCTGGAGTTCATTTGCAGGAGCTAAAGGTCCTGGTGCACCTATTCTTTCTGTGTCTCTCTCTCTCCCTCTCTGTCTTTCTCTCCGTGTTTGCAAATAAATAAATAAATAATTAAAATAGGGTTTGTATTCCCACTTTCTATGAAAGAGAGGAGAATAAGGGAGAACTCAGTTAAATGCATTAAGTTTGAAGGCAGGATTGTGGAATAATTTCAATCTGATCGTTTTCCTTTTTTATGAAGTCCAAAGCACAAGAGTCTCAAGCTAGATTTTCAGAATGAGAGAAAGAGATGGAAATGCATAGGAGGAAAGTCTGATAGCATCCTTTCTGAATCTCAAGGAGAAAGCATCATTTTCAGAGCTGTGGGATTGGGGTTTTTAGTAATGCTCCGGGTCCTGAGCAGAGAGAAAGAAGAAATAAAAGAAGATTGATCTAAAGTTGAGGATTTTCCAGATGACCAGTGCATAGAAAACAAGACAAGAAGACAAGGGATTCGAGGGTCGGTGACAAAAGGACACCAGAACGAGGCTGTGAGAATGCAGCTGAGACGTCCTCGGGACTTCAGGGCAGACAGACTGACAACAACCAAGAACTAAGTCAGGAAAGGATGGGGCTGTAGTCAGAGAGTAGAGGATTTTAAGTTAGGATTTCAGAATTGAAAGCTTAAGGTGATGAGCACTAAGTGAGAACGTGCTCTTGGGAGTGGGTAAATAAATGTCTGGATACATGATGCTGAGAAGAAGCTATTCTGGACACACTCCCTGACCTGACCCTGGGGAGTAGGGACCATCCTGGCCTGAGCTTACGGAAGTTATCCAGAGCGGGGCACAATGAGAACGGTGAAGACCATAGAATTTGTGCCCATTTCCTCAAAGGGCGAGAGGTAACCAGCTAGTGAGATACAGATCCTGAAACTTTGGAGTGGAAGATGGAGCAAGCCTTAATGAACAGACTGTGTAAAAGTGACAGTCACCATCTGGAATGAAATTCAGAGAGAGAAATCAGCCCATAGGATCCTGACCTGGAGATGTGTTGGGGTCAGAACGCAGAAGGAAGGGGCTCTCTCTTCTGTGAATGCATCTCCCCTTCTCAGCAAGAGGACCACCCTCCGTGGCTTTATTAAAATTTAATCATCACTTTGAGTTGAGCTTATTGTAATTATATTTATGGATCATAAATCTCTCTTCCTTTCTCTTTTCAAAAAAAAGCTGTGTTTTTAAGGCAGGGCTATCGGGGACCTGCACCACAGCTGCCTCACATCAATCTTGCATGAGCTCTACCACGAAAGAAAGTGCGTGCGCCAGCAGAAGGTGAGGCCCACACTGAGTTTCCCACCCAGGGATGGTCACCCCGACGTGCAATCAATCAACAGGAAAGGTGTGCCTTCTGCAAAGCTCCTCTAAGAGGTCACTTTCCTAGGTGTGATCAATCTCCCCCATGCTGATCATGTTACAGCCATTACTACTCTCACCTAATAGCGTCCACTCCCGGGAGACCCAGACCTGTGTCTGTGAAGGTTTTGTGTAGTGTGTCTTGTCAGGTTAAATTACCTTGCAGCATAACTCACTGTATATTCAGCTCATAAGTAAAAAGCAACTGGAGATTTTTAAACACCAAAAAGCATTCTGTTTGGGGGTGGAATAATGTTGCACAATTATAAATGAACCGTGCCCGTGACCGTAAACACTTCTTCATTTGGCAGATAAAGCATGGAGTGTGGGCTGAAATCATTTGAGCTTCAGGTAGTATTTGTTCTTATGACCTTTGAAGGAGGTAGACAGGAAACCAGCGTGTGATGGGTCCTTGATGTGCGTTACCCTACTATTTCATCCATGTTCTTGTCTGTAAGACTCAGTGTTAATACCAGCCCTCTCTGGAAAGCCTTCCCTGTCTACCTCTCAAATGCAGTGTGATGGTTGATACCATATGCAAACTTGACCAGGCCTTGGTGGAAAGGCAGATGTGGGATCAAACATCACTCTGGCTATGTCTGTGAGCAAGATTTGTGTTTTGATTCTAGGCAAACTCACATAGTTTTCTCTCTCTGGTGCAGCTAGGCTTCACAAAAGATGCTGTTATAGTCAACTTACCCTGTTGCTGCGCAGAAAGAACCCAAACAAAAGCGGCTTGTGGAGGAATGGGTTTATTTGGCTTATGGACTCGAGGGGAGACTCCATCCTGGCAGGGAAAACGATGGCATGAGCAGAGGACTGGACATCACCTCTGCCACAGCACTGCAAACAGCGGCAGGAAGGTGTGCCAAACACTGGCAAGGGGAAGCTGGCTTTTAACCCCCATAAGCCTGCCCCCAATAACACATCAAACCATGACAGATGCCAAAAGACTGAGCAGGAAAAGGTAGGTAAGGACAGACTTTTGTCTCTGCCTGGCTGTCTTCAAGCTGTCTGCAGTGGGAACATGGGGTTTGGATACACACTAAAGCTCACACCCAAAGATCTCTTGGTCCTCAGGAATTTAGACCTGTGCTGGAATGATACCGGTGTCCTTCTGGGTTTCCAGTTTGCCTCACTACAGACCTTGGGACTTCTCAGCGCCTCTACTATTGCATTAGCCAAATACTTATAATAACTAATTAATAAGTAAATACAAACTAATACTTTCATCTGTAGTTCTATGGACAACCTCACGATGCCCTTCACTGTTTAACCTGTGCTGTGGCTTCACAACGGCACTTTCCCTTTCTTGACTATAATTCTCAAATGACTAAATAGCACAGACTGGATGGTAATGTTTCGAAAAGGATAAAACATCCTTGAAATGCAAAATATAATATGCATGGCTAATTCTAGATAACCATTTGGTTAAGGTCAGTAAATCTCCGCAGTTCTAAGTGACAGAAAGCTACAGTGCTTGCTTTATGGATGGGGAAATGCTTCCTGGCACCAAAGTAGCTCTTTTCTGACCATAAATCCAATGATTGGCTGAGAGGGATGGAATTAATGTTTCCACCTTCTCCGTGTAAGAGGGGCCTGAAACTGAACTGATGCTCACCGTGAGGTTCGTCATCGTTCAGCACAAGGTGGTTCAGGGTCGATCTTGAGGCGTACTTCATTTGGCTAACGGATGCCAACATGAAACACCACAGTGCCACCCTCCAGGGTTAGAGCTAGTGAGAGCTGTCACATAGCTCTGAGAAGAAGCCTAACCCTTGAAGCAAACGATCTCCGCTCCATGGGCTTCCGGAAGTCCATGCATGATGCTCCATGTACCCCACATCGCCATGGATTGAGAGAGGAGTAGAGAGAAGGTGGCAGGAACAGTGTCTCCTGAGGCAGCACACACAGGTAAAACCAGGCCAGGGCTCCTGAGTTCTGGGGTTGTGTGATGTGGGTCCCGCCTCCTCCTTTCTCCACAGACTGCGAGCCAAGACAACATGGCTGCGTGTGATCCAGAGTCCAGAGCAGCTCAGGTGGCAGGATGAATTCCTCATGAGTGATGGGTGTCAGTTCCTTTATTCGCTCCTGTGACCAATAAGCTGGATATCTTCCTCCTCTGTGGGCCGTCTGGATCAGTACTTATGGCAGGGGACCATGGATAGCCTAGTATTCAGCCCAGTTCTCCTGGCCCAAGTGTGTTGTTACTGATGGGTGCCATGCCTCCGGACAGTCTCCCCCACCACGGCTCTCACAATCTTTCCGCCCCCTCTTCCGCTCAGTTCCCTGAGTCGTGGTGGATGAGTATTAAGGCTGTTTTATTGTTGTGAGCTTAGGGGTCTTTGTGTCGAAAATTGTTGGTTTCTGTCACCCTGGTTTATCCTGTGTTGATTGAATGGCCATGGCTGTGGGTCCCTTGTTCATCCCATCATTCTTTGCAGGATTCCATATGGATCCTCCACGATATGATTGTGGTGGCTCATCTCTTGCTGAGATCTCAGTTATCTGCCTATGGTTGGATGGTAGGATTAGATGGGCCACAGCTCTCTCGCTGCATCCTGAAAAATACAAACATAATCTCCATCGGAGAGTGAGATCAGTCTAGGTTAACAAATATACACAATTCTGGATTGCCAAGATTCTATTTTTAGTAGCCTCCCCATCAATCGTTCCCATAGTGCATCTTTTCTTGTGAGCCCAAGAGTACGGGATCCCTTGCCTATCGCCCTGAATCCCCAGTTCCAGTCAAGGGCTCCCCCTCCCTAAGTGAAATATTTGGCCAAATTTAAAAGCTGTTGATTGTCTCCCCCAGGCCCAGGCTCCTCCATTGCACAAGTGCTCCTTTCTTGGTTTGCTGTTCTCTCCCAGTAGGAGGAATGGTCAGCCTACTCATGGCCACAGACTGTGTTTCATGCCAGAGGTCTCTGTTTACTCCAGTGTCGTTGATCAGCTTCCCCTGGCAGCTTGTGCAGTGCCTTCCAGCACTGTACTAACTGGCATCTGGGGGCTGGATCTTGGTCCATGAAGCAGACGGTGCTGCCCACATTAAGACAGGTCTTCCTACCTCAATCAAGACTCTCCCTCACAGGTATTCCCAAGCCAGCCTAATTGAATAATCACTCACAGGTCCTTCTAGGTCCAGGTTGGAAGCCCAAATCAACCATCACAAGCACTGAGCATGCGTTTCTGAATAACAGGGCAACCAGGACACAGTCATAAGGATCTGTAGATTTGCACCATTTTTCTGTCTTCATTTCCTCTATTCCTACATTTCAACTCTGGTTTGCTTTCCCCTAATGCTCTGAGAAATTCAGTTCATATTGAGCTCACAGCTACCCCTTCCCCCTCCATCTCACTGTAAAACAACCCTGCTGGAATTCCTAATCCTTCTGCTTTATCTTGATGAGCAGAATCTAAAATGTACTTCTTGGTAGCTAATTCTTTACTTCTGTTTAGTCCCTGAACGAATGGTGTCAATCATTGAAAGAGCTTTAACTGGAGGCTCCGAGAGGGCCTGGAGCCGAATGCAGGCTCCAAGAACACAGCTTCTCCCAATCACACCCAAAGAACAGAACCTTTGATGACTCGATTAAATGTGGTCTTTACATAGAAATGGAGTCCCATCCTATGCACACTTCTACGGCATGTAATTCACTTCAGTCCCCTGAGAAAGAGAAGATGTTAAATAGTGCAAGCAACTCCACTCTGCATCACACTCAAGGAGCACAGCCTAAATTAAGTGTGAAAACGAGAGGTATGGTGTTTCCTCAGCTTCGCGTCTCATGGGTATCTCAAAAAAAAAATGAGTGTGATTCTGTTTAAATATAGCATTATTTCCAAATGCAGGCCAACCACCGCAGCATCTACTTAAGTATGGAAACCAAGCTCGGCTCCACTACTGAGCGTAAACCTGGAAGTTGGATGCATCGAAAAGGTGAGTAACCATCTCTAAAATGACATCTTCCTCGCCTATTTCCAAAGGAAATTCTCCTTTCCTTAGCATTTGCCTTAGAACAGGTCTCTAAGACTTAACCATCCTGTTGCCAAACAGAAGTCGATCCAAGATCTTTGAAGCTAATCTCTGGCCCAGGATGGCAGATGCTGCCAGTGGCCTCCAGATGCCGCCTGCATCTGTCACATCTGCACAGAACTTCTGCCAGCATCAGCTGCTACCTGAGGCTTTCCCTGACCACCCAGCGCTCCGCTGCTCATGCGTAGGGCCAGGCAGAAAAACAAGGGAATTAACAAAGCCTAGCTGGAGCTCCTAACAGTGACCCACTGGAGAGGGCATGTGGGGCGCTTCCTCTGGGGTGCCTGCCTCGCAGGCTCCCCACCTGGACTAAGGGGAGCTGCCCAGAGTGGGGACTCTTCTGACAAAGGTGTACATGTTGCCTTTCACTCCCTGCTTTTTCCTCTCCTAAGAAGGTGTCCTGGAGTCCACCACAAATTGCCCTGAGTTCTGTCTCTGGAGGAACAGTTGTAGAGAAGTCCTGACTATGGCACCCTGAACCCCTGCACAGAGCATCACACTCAAAGACAGAGAGTGTCGTGAAAATGAGAAAAGGTAAAGTGAGTCCAGGCCATGAGTTATGCCATCACAGACGATGAGTCAGGACACTGGTGTTAGCTAACCTTTGGTTTACACAATCTTTGTAACTTTCCCCAACCTCTATGTCTATAAAAATTTTTCTAAACATTTGGTAGTCTACAAAATTTGAACTTAACTAAAATAAGTTGATCTTATAGATACGGAGGAGGATCCACATGGAACCCCACAGAGAATGATTGGATGTACAAGGGACCCACAGCCATAGCCATTCAATCAACAAAAGACAAGCCAGTGAGACAGAAACCAACGAATCTCGACACAGAAACCCCTAAGCTCACAACACCATAGCAGCCTCAATACTCACCCACCACGACTCAGGGAACTGAGCGGAAGAGGGGGCGGAAAGATTGTGAGAGCCGTGGTGGGGGAGAATATCAGAGACTTGGCAACCCTCAGTAACAACACACTTGGGTCATGAGAGCCCGGCTGAAGAATGAGCCATCCATGGTCCCCTGCCACAAGGACTGATCCAGACGGTCCATGGAGGAGGATATCCAGCTGACTGGGGATGGGGAAGGGGGGCAACGGGGAATTGGGGATAACAACTCATGGTTGGCCCACTAAACAATGGAACTCATTATGAACAATAAAGAAAATAAATAAATAAAAATAAATTAATTAATTAATTAAATAAAATAAATTGATCTTAATTTGAATTCTGGTGCTATTTTCTCACAGCAAGAGGAACACTGGAGATTACCTAGATGGTCTCCGTGTCTAGAGAGACACTTGAAGCATTGCTTTCTACTCTATGTCTTGGATTCAAAAAGTCCAAAAGTTACATTTTGAGTGTTTTGGGCCGTGAGTGCTAAGTATGAATAAGTTCTGGTAGACTTCACTCACTGAATTTAAGACACCAACAATCTTCAACACAACCTAAAGCAGAAGTACAGAGGCCCCTAAGACCTCAACAATAAAGCAGCCTTGACACTCACCCACCATGTTCAGGGAACTGAGCGGAAGAGGGGGCGGAAAGATTGTGAGAGCCATGGTGGGGGGGGGAATATCCAGGGACATGGCCCCCCTCAGTAACAACATACAAAGGGGTGGAACCGGGTTGACTCCTAGGATATCCATAACCCCCTACCCCATGGACTGATCCAGACTGCCCACGGAGGAGGATACCCAGCCGATTGGGGACAAAGAAGAGGGAAATCGGGGAATTGGGAACATCAACACATTATTTGCTCATGAAGTGTAGAAAATTATGGATAATAAAGAAAAAATAAAAAAAACAAAAATATTAGGCTGGAGAGATGGCTCAGCGGTTAAGGCGCCTGCCTGTAGAGCAGAAGGACCTGTGTTCAGTTCCCCAGTACCCATGTAAAGCCAGATGCACAAGGTGGCACATACATTTGGAGTTCATTTGCAGTGGCTGGCAACCCTGGCGTGCCCATTCTCTCTCTCTCCCTCTCTTCTTCTCTCTCTCAAATAAATAAATAAACCTTAAAGACCTTAAAAAAAGACATGCCCATATGCTTTCCTTGGGGGGAACGGTCAGGAAACTTTCAGTGTGATACATACATACACATGAATCAAATTTCTCTCTCAGGAAGGAAGGGATGCAGAGCTGCCTTCCCAGGATAACCCTTGGCGCTGGAGGTTGGAGGCAGGAAGAGACAAGAGACCATGAGAGTTTCAGGGCAAACTGAATATAACAGGACTCTGTGGCTGAATGTTGTTGGTCTCCACTGTAAAGGAAGGAAAGATTTAAGATGAACATCTGAACAGTACACTTGGCCACGGTTCCTTTGCAGGTGTATTTTTGGTAAAATCTCCTGTAGAAGTTTGAGACGCTACTATGGGAGGGTTGATTTAAGGTGACGTAATGCCTTTCATTGCTGAGCTTGTTAACAACCATCATCGGAACCGAGCACACCAGTTCCCCCTCTGAAACAGGCGCATTATTAAGGAAGCACCTCTCTCTCCTCACGGCTGCTGAGGGCATGGGGGCTCTTCCCTTACACCTCCTCCACACTGCAGAGGCCTGTGTGACAGCTGACAGTGCTCTTGACAGCCTCAGGACCCCAATGACGGACTCTGCAATACATTGCATTTTCCCAGCAGTGACATCTGGGCCTCTGGCTTGTTTCCTGGCTCCGATCTGAAAGCATTCTGCTCGCAGGGCCGCCCTGGGCTTGAGACCGAGTGAGTCTGCTGAGCTCATAGCTCCAAGCAATGTTTGCCACTTGCTTATTGGCCCAAGCATCGTTCCTATCTGATTTTTTAAAAAATAAAGTAAAACAGTCCCCTCTGTGTATTTTAGGAAAATAATAAAAACAAACTCAGACAGTATTGATTTTATGTAGACTCTAAGATTTATTTTTAAGCAATAATTATTTCATGTTCAGATTAATATGATGCAAAGAAAGGATGGGCAATATTTCTCCTAAAGGAGACGTGAGCTGTCTTATTTAAATGCAGAAAATAATTTCTAAATCATTATAAGCTGTGAAAGGATTTTCACAGTGAAGATACTAAAAAGATCTTTTTTCTACCCTTTAACATTTCACCCATGCAGGAACTGGATCTCATTTCTTGGATAACAAGGCATTGCTGTTTATTACTGTGGTGTCTTTGAGAGCCAGATCTCCTGACTTCTGTTATAATGAGCTCTAAAGAGAGAGAGAAACAGAGAGAGACAGAGAGGGAGAGAGAAGCAGAATTCTAAGGAAGGCTGTCTCGTCAGAACCAACACAGTGAAAGCAGCTAGCATACAAGGCATTTTAAGTTTCGTCTTTTCAAAACAACATTTGAAGAAGATGCCAGAAAAATGCTTCAAATCCTGTTCTGTCAGCTCAGGAATCCAAAGCAGAAGACTTCAACATTGTAGAAACACGCCCACATTTCATGGCTACAGCCATCCAGCCGATGAGTGGAAGTCTATGCCTGGTTGATGAGTTTAAGCACTGACAGGCAGTTTTGCAAGGGAAATCAAGTTAAAAAATTAACCTTGAATCAAAATGTGTGCAGAGAACAGACACACACACACACTTCTCAGTTAATGCCAGCAGAAATATTAAAACTCTTAGACTCTACTTTGGTCAATGGCAGAAATAAACAGACTGACCCTACAAATGTCACCAGAGCAACATGACAATAGCTCTTTGTCTCTCTGGGGGGGGGGGCAGACAGGCACAGATCCCTAAATTTAATGATACGGGTTGCTAATAATTATTATTTGTAAGCAACGCGTGGGGAGAGAGAGAGAGATTTGGAATCCTCCCTTCCCCCTCCTCCTACTCCGAGTTCTTGTCCTCTAATGCCAAAGAATTGTACACAGGGACAGAATTAAATTTTAGTTACACATTTATTCTAATTCAGTAGATCAGGGAAAGGGGAGTTGGATGGGGAAATTGGATGTGGGAAGTCATAAAGTTTTCTTGCCACCAGTGTGGGGAAAACACGTGTC
>PVHP010038195.1:0-16991 GCA_004024765.1 Zapus hudsonius | reverse complement strand
CTGATCAATTATTCACAGGCTTAGACTCTCTCCTCTACTACTCATGGCCCCTCTTGCCAGCCGATGCCCACTACTTGCTCTGTAGGTTACAGTATGCTTGTGAGGATTTTATGCTTTTGAACCTAATTTGGTTTAGCCTCATGCTTAAGCCGTTCCCCTCCCCCATCCCTTACCCCTCATTCATAACCTCTCACTTCTTTCTACTAGTCTGCAGAGAGTTTACGGTTAGCCTGGTTAAGGACCGCATATGAGGGAGAATATGTGGCGTTCCATTCTCTGTTCTTTTGAGTGTTCACTTAGTAAGATCTGCTCAAAGACAGACCATTTTTTCCTAAATTTTGATATGTCATTTTTCCTTTCAGCTGAGTAGAATTCAATCGTGTAAATATACCACAGTTTTGCTGTCCGCTCCTCCATGGATGGGCATTTGGGTTGATTTCAATTCTTGGCTATTATGAATTGAACTGCTATAAATATATTTGTACAAAATTTTCTGCATCGAGATGTGACATCTTGTGAATAGATGCCTAGTAGAGGGATAGCTGGGTCCATTGGGAGTTCTATGTCCATTCTGTCTAGGAGTCTCCACACTGCTTTCCATAGCAGTTGAACAAGTTTGCAATCCCACCAGCAGTGACTGAGGGTTCCTTTTTTCCACGCATCCTCACCAGCAACGATTGTTGTTGGTTTTCTTTATGATTGCCATTCTGACTGGGGTAAGGTGGTACCTCATTGTGGTTTTGATTTGCATTTCCCTGATGTTTAAGGATGCTGAGGACTTTCTTAGATGGGACAAGGCCATTTGTGTTTCCTCCTCTGTGAATTCTTTGTTGTGATCAGTGCCCCATTTTGTGAGGGGGCTGTTTGAGATTTTATTATGTATTTTTTTTTAGTTCTCTGTAAGATCTGGAGATTAGGCCTTTGTCTGAGTTATAGCTGGTAAAGATCATCTCCCAGTTTTATGGGGGTCTATTGGCTCTGAGTATGGTTTGTCTGTTTGTACAGAAGCTTTTGAGCCTGATAAGGTCCCATTGGTTAAGTGATTGTTGCATTTCCTGGGCTGCTGGAGATTTGCCCATCGTACATTGTTGGCCCCCTTGTCAAAGACCAAATAACTGAAGTTACTGCTTTACCAATCTTTACTTCTCAACCCACTTGAGTTTAAAATCAATATTAACTATTTCCACCAAGGCATGGTGGCGCACAACTTTAATCCCAGTACTCAGGAGACAGAGGTAGGAGGATTGCCATGAGTTCTAGGCCACCCTGAGACTACATAGTAAATTCCAGGTCAGCCTGGGGTATGGTGAGACCCTACCACAAAAAGATTAATTATCTCGGGCTAGAGAGATGGCTCAGTGGTGAAGTGTGCTTCTACACAAGCATGAGGACCTGAGACCACCTGAGTTCAAATCTCCATAATCCACATTAAATAGCTGGGCACAGCCACCCACATGCACCTGTAACCCCAGTCCTGCAGGGGAGCAGAGAGCCATAAATTGCAGGAGCTTGTGGAAAAAAATGGCAAGCTCCGGGATCAGTAAGTACTCTGACTCAAACAAGAACAGGTGGAAGAGTGATGGAGCGGGAAATGGGACTTTCCACTTAGAGCACCATGGGCATTGCATCCTGCTGCAGGTGAACACATGGGCCAATGCGAGTGCATGTCCTCATGCATACACTGCCTATACAAACCACATCACACACATACAAGTAAAAAAATTAAAACCTGAGCTATATAGTTATCTAGTTTTTCATATTTTGCTTTTATGCTTTTTGTTTTCTATGTCCTAAGAATCCAATTAATTTTTTTAAAATATATATTTATTGTCCATAATGAGTTACATTATTTAGTGTGCAAACAATGCATTGTTATCCCGAATTCCCCAATTCCCCCCTTCCCCATCCCTGATCAGTTGGATATCCTCCTCCGTGAGACCATTATTAGTCCTTGTGTTAAGGTCTGTATTAGTCCTTGTGGCAAGGGATCCTGGATATCTTAGTACTCAGCCAAGTTCTCCTGGCCCAAGTGTGTTGTTACTGAGGGGTGCCATGCCTCTGGACAGTCTCCCCCACCACGGCTCTCACAATCTTTCCGCCCCCTCTTCCACTCAGTTCCCTGAGTCGTGGTGGGTGAGTAATAAGGCTGCTTTAATGTTGCAAGCTTAGGGGTCCTTGTGTCGAAAATCCTTGGTTTCTGTCTCAATGGCCTATCCTGTGTTGATTGAATGACTGTGGTTATAGGTCCCTGGTTCATCTGTCATTGTCTGCTGGGTTCCCTATGGATCCTCCCCGATATGACTGTGGTGGCTCCTCTCTTGCCAGGATCTGGGTCATCGGCCTACGGTGGATTGGTAGGGTTAGATGGGCCACATCTCTCTCGTTGTATCCTGAAAAACACAAACACATTAGGCTTATCCTGAGTTGGTTGAATGGCTGTGGCTATGGGTCCCTTGTTCATCCCGTCCTTCTCTGCAGGGTTCCATATGGATCCTCCACAATATGACTGTGGTGGCTCATCTCTTGCCATGATCTCATCTTTTGACCTGCTGTCGGGTGGTAGGGTTATATGGGCCACAGCTCACTGCTATATCCTGAAAAATACAAATACCAATTAATTTTAAGTACTTACTATTGCCTAACTTCTTTAATTTCTCTTGAATGGAATCCATCTCCTCTCTTTTTCCTTCTTGTAAAGGGCCTACTCCTAGCCACTGTCATCTTCTGTCAGGACCCCTACAAGAGCTCCTTATAGGTCCAAGGTAGAATTTACAATTGCCAAGTCTCACCCTGTCCCGACTTTTGCCTCCCCCAGTCTTCCCTGCTTCTTTAAGGGCACCACCATATGATTAGTCGTTTGAAGTAAAACCTAGAAGTTTTCTTAGACTGTGCACTCTTGCTTATTTGCTTTCACCAATTTATCACTAAGTCCTTTTGACTTGGCTTTCTAGCTATCCCTCACATGTGTATAGTTTTCTCCACCTACGTTGGCACAGCCTTGACTCACAGCACCCTAAGAACAAAAGCAATTCTCCAGCTCCACTCTTGTACACCCAATCCATTCTCCATGGAGAAGCCAATGTGATTTTTTCAATGATTCACTGCCACAAACAAAACACTGCAGGACATTTAACAGTGCAAAACACCCATCATTTCGTTGTGTCCATGGATATTGGAACACTAAGAAGACACATGAGCAAGCTGTCAGCTGAAATCATCTGGAAATTTCATTTGTGTCTGGTCTTTAATGACTTAAAACCTGAGTTTGTGAGTTCCATGATTGCTTACATATTGTTGCATGATGTACCAGAAGTGGCTCTCTCTCATTATAGTATACAAACATCAAATCTAGAAACACTTTTCTCTGGGTTCCTAAGTCTATTTTAAATGGCAGCATGTCTCACATATTCAACTCATTCATACTAAGGTGTTCATGGTGCATCATGGGTCAATCATTCATGTGAATGTATCCCACCCATAAAAAAGGAGATCAAGACTGAAGGAGAAAGTCATGAAGAGACTTTCATGGGGCAGTTTCACCTTGTACATTATCAACACCCCACATTAGAATAAAATACTCTAAGATTTCAAAAGGTGGGAGTGGAGGCTTGGGGGCAGGGGAAGTCAGTAAAGTGTTTGCTATGCAAACATCCAGCCTGAGTTTGGATCCCCAGCACCTACATAAAACTGAGCATAATGGTGAGTGGTGGTGCTCCCATAGCTGGGGATGTGGAGTTAGAAGGACCCCTGGGACTTACTGGCTGAATTAGTGAGCTCTAGTTTTAATGAGAAACCCTATCTCAAAAAATAAGGTCCAGAATAAATGAGGAAAACACCTGATGTCAACCTCTGGCCTTTACAACACATGTGTATGTGCACGTGCACACACTTGTGTCTCCACACACCTATGAACATGCATAGACTTCCCACACACATATAAAATAAAAACAAACAAATAACTAGTTGGCAAGAAGAGGATTCAGTGGAAGGATGATAAGGGACAAAGAAGGATAATGGGAGAGAATTATGATCAGGGTACATTTTATATATGTATGGAAGTTTTCAATAAATTAAAAAATATATAAATAAAAATTACCATAAATATATAAACAAAAGTTTTTAAAGATCTCAGAAGTATTTTTGTTGGAATGTATGTGTAGAATGTGAGTGTGTGTGTTCAGATGTATGCGCCCCATGTGCACATGTGTGGAGACCAGACAAGAGTGTTGCATGTCTTTCCTTCCTCTACCACTCCTCCACATTGTTTCCTTGAGATGGAGTTTCTCACTTAACCTGGAGTTGCCACTTTCAGCCACACTGTTTGACCAGCAAGCCCCAGCAATTTTCCTATTTCTGTTCCACTACAGAACTGTGGTTTCAGACATGTGTGACCACACTCAGCTTTTTACAAGGGTGCCAGGGATTGAACTCAGGGAAAATCAGCCCCCCCCCCAGCAAGCAGTCTTAACCATTTAGCCATCTCCTTAGCCACTTAAAAGTATTTATCTATAAAAGGAGGATGAAGGAACAGATAAAATTGATAAAACCTTTCAAAAACATTTTGGTCCTTCACATAATTTGATCTAATAATGCCCCTTCTAGAAATCAATCCTAAGGGAGGAGAGTAAATAATCTATTAAAAAATATGTACAATAGTGGTCATTTATAATCATGAAAAAAAGACAACCAAAGTATCAGCAATAAGGTATTTTATAATATAAGAGCATGAATTAACGCAGTATTTTCGAGAAATAGCTAATGGCAAAAAATACACAAAGTTATATATGCAGTATGTACTCATATTTGGCACATAATAGTGCTTGAATTGATACTATACATTGTTGCAATTAAGCTCCACAATGCTGGGATGAGCATCCAAACAGACACAGTTTATGAGAGGAAGGAGTTTATTTCAGGCTTACAAAATCCAGGGGAAAACACCATCAATGGTGGAAGAAGCTGCTTACTTCTATAGATCCAAGCAGAAGGGGAAAAAGTGCAGCAAGTAAACACCAACATCAGCATACAGGAACCAGAACTGAAACTGCTCTCTATACAACTGGTAGGGCTGGACTCAGATCCGGCCCCAAACACACCTTAGGGCTGGACTTCAGGATCTGCCTGCAGTGGCATGCCCCCTTGTAGCCTGCTAGGGCCTCAAGTAGGAAACTTGATCAAAATGATTGAATCTATGGGGCCAAACATTCAGACTATCAGACTGTAACATTCAAACACATATAATCTTAGCATATATAACATTAAAACCATTAAGTGTTCACAATGTATTAAACTCTCTGATAAGCCTTCAATGCCTACATGCACTATTAAACCATTTCCAAAATCCTTGTGAGACAGGAAGTTACTGATATTTACTGATATCCCAATATTTTCAGATGAGGAAATTAAAATGTTGTGATGATCAGTGACTTTGCTCTTTTGCTCAAGGACACATAGTTACTAAATGACAGGGCGAGGATTCAAACCCAAGTGATCTTACTACAGAGCCCATGTTCTTTAACAATATCATAATCCATTTTGTACACATGAGGAGCAAAGATTAGCAAGAAAATCACCAATATATTACTCGTGCCTTATCTCTGGGTAGTAGGACAGGAGGGGATTAGCATTCTCTTCTTTTACTTTTCTTCATTTTCAAAATCCCTCACAGTAATGATATATTGCTTTCACATTCGGATTTTTAATGATCATTTTGTTTTTCACCATCCAAGACTTTGGCCTTCTATGATTAAGTCTAACCCATAGTCATGACCTCACACTTGTCTCTAGAGACAGATTCAGTTGTAAAGGGACAATCTCGACTCCAAGCTGTAATGGAAACAGCATATCCTCAGTAAGGGTGAACTCAAGTCTATGTCCCTTTATGGCTGTCCTGCCTAGTGTCTGGCTTCTCTGGCATACTTTGATCTTTTTGAAGCCCTGCTAGGCTATTTGCTTCCTGACAAGCCCCCTCCTCCCATCTTCATCCTCATCTTCCTCTCTATAGGCTCAGGATGATGTCACTGCAGCCTATTGAAGTCTGTGTGTGGAATCCTGGCAGCACAGAGGATTCAGGGACAAGCCACTGCAGCCTTCTCTTTCCTCTGTGATTTCTTAACATCCCTCTTCAATTATAGACCCCAAGCTGATCACACCACTCTAATAAGGCTCTGATCAATGCTAAGGAGTTATTTTATGATTCCTGCAGATTGTATTCCTGTTATTATTACACATCACAGCATCACATTAGCTTTCAAAAAACAAACCAGCATTGATTTGCTGACTCACTCTATGTCTCCTATGACGCCCAGATCTTTCCATTAGGTCTGCATCTCCAGGCAAGGAGAGAATTGATTTTCTCTCCAGCCCTCCATAAGAGGTTCCTGTGCAACTTGCCATTCCCAATCTTCCCCTCACCCTCAGAACAGAAATTGAAGAAGTGTAGAGAGCAATAAAACCCAGAGGTCTGCCTGTGAGACCCCCTGAATAACAACAAATCAAAATAAAACAGAATCATCTCAAGTAAACTAAAAGCTTTTGCCTACCCCAGATCTCTCCAATTTTTATTTTAAAGGCTCATATCACCAAAACACTGTTTCTTTCATAGACTATTAATCAATACTGTAAGGTAGTTAAAATCCACAGAGATATGGATTCAAATCCTAGCTTCAAATCTTTCTTGTGTGAGTTTAGACAAATTACCTCTTCAACCATTATGCTTACTAACTGCAACATGGAAATGATGATAGTATGGTCAAGTTCACTATGTGTCATATGCATATGTTCCTAAAAACCAACAGTCTATGCACAAGTGTGTAGGGTTAAAGACACGGTACTCTAAAATTTCACATTAAAAGTTAGGGTCACCACCAACTGATGAATGGATAATGAAGTCGTGGTGTAGATACACAATGGAGTTTTATTCAGATGTGAAGAATCATGGAATTTGCAGGAAAATAGATTAATATGGGAAATATTATATGAAGTGAGGTGGGAATAAAAAATGTAAGAGCCAGAGGATTGGCAGACATGAAGTGGTCATTTTATTCATGACCTCAAAATAACTGGTGTTGCCTGCACAAAAATGGACCAATCAACATACTTACTGCTATGGATAATGGAGGAGGGCATGAAGCCCCCATCCTTTCCTGAATTATTTGCCGATAATTGTTACATTGGTATCAGAAGACATTTGCAGCACTGGTGTGGCCACTGGGAAGAGTGTGTGTTGGAGCACAAGTACCCTGCTGGGTTGGAAAACACCTTGCCCCAAGCCTTACCCAAAGCCTTTGGGTTGTTTCAGGTAACCCCCCCAAGTGCCAAAGATAAGTCAGTCTCTCTCTCTCTCTCTCTCTCTCTCTCTCTCTCTCTGTGTGTGTGTGTGTGTGTGATCTGTTGTGTAGGGAGGGTCTTGAAGCCCCCAAAACAATACAACTATTGCCAAAGCCCTTGTTTACCCACCTGAACTAAATGTCAAGGCCCTATTGCTAAAGACACTGCATGCTGCAATCACAGGACACTGAGAAATCAAGCTGGAACTGAGCTGAAATTCACCTTTCTGCTGGCTAGCTGCTATAGCGCCAGAATGTGCTATATAAGCTGCTGGAGGGGAGGGGAGTCCATCAACAGTGTTAACCAGCAGTGGATCTTGCAAGCTACACTATCAATGAGCCAAACAAGATGTGCCACAGGTGCAATAGTGTATCAAAAGTTATAGGGATAACCAACTGCTCTCTGATTGGATTTGAGGCCTCTCGGTGGGAGAGAATTCATGGTACTGAGGGAGACCTGATACTGAAAACAGAGTCAAAATCCTATAGTTAACAGTGTAATGTACTCTATGGGGAAGCTTCCAATATTCTTTGGCTAAATGGATATGTTGAGACCATCAAATCATCTTCTAAAATATATGTTATGCCCATTGATTAATGCTAGTCTCACTTTGGGTTAATGAACCTTCTTTTTGCAGATGGCTGGTGATACTGGGGAAACCCAAGGTGAAGAACGAAGAGTGCTTAGATGAGTCATCTCTCTCACTCCATCCAGGACTCAGGGAACATTGCAGAAGAAAGAGTGGAAAAAATATTAGTGCTTCTCTATGGAGATGGGGGTAGACAATGAGGAGACTCAAAATTTGACAAACTGAAAATAAGAGTTTGTTGAGAGCTCAGCACTGAGACATCTTTATCATGTCCTCCAAGACTCAGAAAACTTTGAAGAAGAGGGGGCAGGAAGAATGTAAGACCCGCTCCGTGGGAAGGAAGAACTATCATCCAGATACGAACTAACTGGTATACACATGACCTCACAGTGGTTGTCATTTCCTCCACAAGCCCTGTGCAAGTCTGAGCGCATCAACATTTTGATACTGAGGATGGAGGAAGACAAAAAGAATGAGACATCAACAGAGAAGAAAGAGCCAGGCATAATGGCTCATGTCTTTAGTCCCAGCACTCAAGGGGCTGAGGTAGGAAGATGTCTGTGAGTTCAAGGCCAGTATGGGCTAAAGAATGAGTTTCAAGTCATCCTGGGCTAGAATGAGACCCTGCCTCTGAAAAAACCTTGAAAAGGGACTACTTGGGGAAAAGGAGGACAAAAGAAGCTAATAGGATAGGAATAAGATCAAATTTCAGTATGTTCATGTATTAAAATTCTCAGTAAAATAATAATAAAATAAAAATTATACACACAAAACAAACCAGAAAACAATTCAAATATCCATCAATGGCCTGGAAAGATGGCTCCATGGTTAAGGTGCTTGCCTGCAAAACCTAACAAATCAGGTTCAATTCCCCAGGTCCCACATAAAGCCAGATGTACAAAGTGGTGCATGCATCTGGAGTTTGTTTTTGGTGGCTGGAGTCCCTGGCACACCCATTCTCTCTCTCCCTGTATCTCTTCTATCTCTCTCTGCTTGCAAATACATATATAAGAAGATTTTTAAATCCATCAGTTGAATGGTTGGCTAAACTATGGTTCATGTATTCAATGAAATCATACAAAAATGTAAAATTATGAAGAAAATTTTAATATACTATTATAAGATGTGATGGTAAATATTGTCAACTTGACAGTTTCTACAATCACATAGAAGATAAATCCCTGGGTGTGCCAGAAAGGTAATTCTAGATTACATTGATTGAAGTGAGAAGACCCACCCTAATGGGACCAGCTGTTTCCTGACTGAGCAGTTGCTCCATACTCTGTTGCCATGCCTTCCCCACAGTGATGAACAGTGTCCCTTTGAACTGTCAGCACAAATAAGCCTTTTCTCACTTAAAAAATGTGGTACTTTTCAAAGGTCTGAAGTTGGCTTGTGGAAGTGACCATTGGAAGAGTCAGTGCTAGTGAGTTCCTATGGAGTGGTGGAAGGAAGGAGACCAACAGTCACAGAAAAGGATGACGTAACAGCAGATGTGGATGGGTGGCCTGAGGAAGATGGTCAGAAGCACATGGTGTGTGTGCATGCTTCATGTGTCTCTATATGGTTCACTTTAGCGAAGTTCAGCTTTTGAAAAAATATTTTATTTATTCATTTATTTGCAAACAGAGAGAAAGACGAATGAGAGAAAGAGAGTGAATGAGCACACCAGGCCTTCCATCCTCTGCAAATGAACTCCAGATGCATGTGCTACTTTGTGCATCTGGCTTTACATGGGTACTGGGGAACTGAACCCAGGTCATTAGGTTTTGCAGGCAAGTGCCTTAACCATGGAGCCATCTCTCCAGACCTGAGGTACAACTTCTTATGTTCACCTAGTGTTTGTAGTAAAAGAAATGGTGCATAAACAGAATTCATACTGTGCCGAAATTGTCCCCTAATCATCAGTCACATTAAAACATAGTCACATTTTTTCAAAACAAGGCTTACAGCAGAACTGACTATACTAACCTCCTTGACTTGGGAAGATTACATGAAATAGTTCCTTAGATAATGTCATTAGCAAAAGGTCTGGCACAGGAAGTGAGAGTTGTAGTTATCTAAAATAACAGAGGCAGCTCAGGTCTATTCAAGCCTACAGTGGCTGCAGATAGAGCCTGAAACCATCTAGAGCTGTTTCCTTCACACATGGGATGAGAGGCAATGGAAAGCCTGTGAAGCTTCTGTTCACTTCTGTTCACACTGTCCCATTTCCCCACACCCACCCAAATCCTTGCAGTTACTTCCATGACTGCCAGATGGCCTTAGCGTGCTAGATAGTGGTTCTGCAATGAGCCAAAAGACTTTAGCCTGTAGCCTGAGTTTCCTCCCTAATGATCACAGAGATGGGCAAGGCCCCATGGAAGCTTCAGGGGGCTGGCTAAGGAGTCTCTGATATGCCATGGGGAGACTCTGGATTCCAGAGCAGGACAGCAAGAGGGTCATCAGGGCATGCTTTAGAGCAGATGTCAGCAAAGATTTTTTTTTTCTGTACAAGATTGTAAATTTTTTGTCTTTGCAAGCCATATGATGGCTGTTAGAAGCAATCAATGTTCCCGTGCCGCATGGAAGCAGCCATAGGTAATATCCACTCTAATGAACATGGCTGTGCTCCAAGAAAGCTTCATTTCCAACAACAGCAATAGACCACATTTGGTGTGTGGGCCTTATATCCCCAACATTTGTTGTAGAGAAGTTCTACATAATGGAAGCAGAATTTGCAGCACAAATGCAAATCACATAGATAATTTAAATTTTTTCTAGTAGACACACTTTAAAAAGTCAAAGAAACTAATATAATTAAGTTTAATAAGTTTGATGTAAATGGATATAACTAAAATGCTCTCATTTCAATGTTAAATTAGCAATATAAGTAAGATATTTTGCATTATTTTTATCATACTAGGTTTTTAAAATACGTTACATGTTAAATGGTATCCCATAAAAGATTTTTATAAGACTGAATTCTTTATTTAGAATGAAATATTCTTGTCTTACACGATAGATAATTAAAAGGAATAATGTGTACACATTATTAATCATATGAAAAGAGAAAACCAGTGCAAATGTGGCAGACAATACATCTCTAACATATTGCAAAGGCTGATATTTGGACAACACTACTTGAGGAAGGTGCCAGTGAAATGGTGAATGTGTGAAAACAAAGAGAAATATCTTGTTTATAGGGTGCAGAACACTTCCCAGAATCTGACAGAGCCCATGCTTCTCTGCACCCAGAATGCACTTAGAGAATAATTTAACCATGATAATAGGGACTACAGAAAATGGAGTGTCTATAAACCTGGCCTCTCTAATCGCCTCCTTATGTGCCTGGAACAACTTGACCTTGTTCATGTTCAATTGTCAATATTTCACATATCCTTCATGATCTGCTGTCAATATCCACATGTCACTATGTGATCAAGTCATGGGCCTCATTGGGCCTTCATGAGCCTGCAATATTGTTTCAAAATTGAAAGTAAGTCCATTCCACAAGATGAACTCTCCACTAGAAGCTCTGGTGACAAGCCATCTTCCTTCTGGGGTCCACCTCACAACTAATACTCGACACTTTATTTGTTGATGTCCAAATAAATTTTGTTATTATTGCATTTGTAGTGTTATTCAACATTCCTGCAGGTGGGACAAGATCATTCTAATAACCTGTATCAGGCTATAATTGCCTGAATATCTCTCTGATCTCTTTGCAATATTCTATTCTCCAAATATTTAATTGAACATGGATTATAGTTTTTTGGTTCACAGCCTTCCTCATTCATTTTCCATCAAAGGTAAGTTGCTGCATTGCTTGTTGCTGTGCAAAATCAGGTTGCTTATAAAACAGCTGTCAAGTTGCCTGATGCTGGAATCTTGGCATATGGAAAAATTGTAGAGGAGAGCCAATTTCTGGAGCCATGATGATATTTTCCTTCTAGGGTATGTCTGGAATTGAGCAGAGCTCCCAATGGTGAAAGAAACATCTGTCTTCACAGAAGGGAAGGCCTCTCCCATTGGACCCCCTTCTCCACAAAAGATTTTTGTGTATTGATTTTGTATCCTGCCACTTTGCTAAAAATGATCATCAGTTCTGGGAGTTTTTTCATGGAGGCTTTTGAGTCTCTTAAATCCAAAATCATGTCATCTGAAAATAAGGCTAGTTTGACTTCTTCCTTTTCAATTTGCATCCCTTTTATTTCTTTCTCTTGTCTTATTGCTTTAGCTAAGACTTTAAGTACCATGTTTTTATAGCAGTGAGGAGAGTGGACACCCCTCCCCTGTCTAGATCCAGACCATAGTGGGAATGCTTCAAAATTTTCTGATTTAGTAGATTGGCTTTAGGTTTAGCATATATAGCTTATATTATGTTGAGCTATGATTTCCCCATCCATAGTCTCTCCAATATTTTTGTCATGAATGGATGTTGAATTTTGTCTATTGAGATGATCATGTGATTTCTGTCCTTAAGTCTATTAATATGAAATACTAGGTTCAACATATAAAAATCAAAAAATCTAATACTTCATATAAATAGAAGGAGTTAGGGAGCATTCCCTCCTTTTCAATTGAATGAACTAAGCTGAAAAGCAGTGGTTTCAGTTTTTCTACAATGGTCTTATAAAATTTAGCATTGGGTCCAACCGTGCCTGAACATTTTTGGTTGGGAGATTTTTAGTTACTGCTTCAATCTTGTTACTTGTTATAGCTCTATCTTACTCTTCTGGGTTTAACTTTAGTAGATGATATGAGTCAAGTAATTCATTTATTTCTCCAAGATTTGCAAGTTTGTCCACCTAATTTCTCTAAGACAGGCTGTCATTGGCCTGGAGCTCACTTATTCAGTTAGACTAGCTAGCCAGTGAACCAGTGAACCCTAGGAAGCCTCCTGTCTCTGCCTTCTCAGTGCTGGGATTCCAGGCAAATGTTGCTATGTATGTATTTTTATGTGGGTGCTGAAGATCTAAACTCAGGTCCTTATGCTTGTGTAGGAAGTACTTTACCCACTGAACCATCTCTCCATCCCAAATGTCTGTCTTTGTAACCCTTATATACCAATGACAAAGCATACTGAGAAAGAAATCAGGGAAATAGTCCCATTTATAACAACTACAAAATTAAATATCTTGGAATATCCCTAACCATAAAAGCAAAAGACCTCTGTAATAAAAGCTTTAAAACACTGAAGAAAGAAATAGAGAAAAGCACCAGAAGATGGAGAGATCTCTTGTGTTTATGGATTAGAAGGATTAAATGTCATGAAAATGGCCAAACTATCCAAAGCAATATACAGATTTAATGCAATTTCAATCAAATTCTTGTCATAGAACTAGAAAAAAAGTCTCAAAATTCATATGGAAGTACAAAAGGCCTAGGATAGCCAAAAATATTCCCAACAAAAAGAATACTGTTGGTGGTATCTCATAACCTGATTTCAAGCTATACTACAAAGCCACAGTAATAAAAACAACATGCTACCAGAACAAAAACATATACACAGATTGATGGAATAGAATAAAAGTTTCAGGTTAAGTAACTACAATCACCAGATTTTTTGGCAAAGAAGCCAAAAAAACACATTAGAGAAAAAAGAGCATTTTCAACAAACAGTGCTGGAGAAACTGAATCTACACTTTCTGCTCTCACTGTGCACAAAAATCAATCCAAATGGGTTAGGGACTGCAAAGTAAAACTGGAAACCTTAAAATGACTAGAGGGAAAATGAGGGGGAAAAAACTTCAAGGTACAGATATAGGGAAAGGCTTTCTGAATAAGACTTCAGTAGTCCAGAGAATAAGAAAACTGAACAATTAGAATCTTGTGAAAATAAAAATTCATTGTACAGATAAGAAAAATCATCAGCAGTCAATAGACAACCTACAGAATGGGAGAAAACTTTCACCAGGTATAAATCTGACAGAGGTTTTATATCGAGAATATAGTAAGAACTCAAAAACTAAGCAATATTCTCCCATTCTTAGCTAGAAAATCTGCTTTTTACAGATGGCTGTGAATACTAGGGAGACCCAAGACCATTTGGGATAATGAGAAAAGAAAGCTGACTGCTTAGCATGAGATGAGTACTCTCTATCACATCTGCTAGGGCCCAGGAAACATTTCAGAGAAAGTAGTGTATTAAATACAAGTGCTTCTCTCACTGCTAGTCTGAGAACCTCATCCAGGGAGATGGCGTTAGACACTGAAGAGACTCAAAGCTCATCAAAACAGAAAATCAGAACTTCTGAGAGCTGAACACTAAAGGAGATTTACAACACAACCTGAAAGTCTCAGGGAACATTGTGGAATAGGGGATGAAAAGAATGTAAGAGCCACAGGGTGAGAATGTGAATTCTGATGTGTTGCCACACCATTGAGACTAACTGGTGCATTCATGACCCCATAGTGAATACCCATAATCCTACTGAGGCTGGTACTCAGTGGAATTGGGGCATAGGAGAGTAAACTTAAGAGTATAACCCAATAGGAATATGACTGATTTTAAATATATGCATATATTAAAGTTCTCAATTTAAAAACTAGGCAATCAAAAATCAATAAACTTAGTCAAAAGTAGGGCAGGTAGCTGAACAGAGTTATCAAAGGAAGAAATACAAATAGTCAATAAACATCTGAAAATGCTCAACATTCTTAAGAGAGAGAGATAGATAGAGAGAGAGAGAGAGAGAGAGAGAGAGAGAGAGAGAGAGAGAGTTTGGACAGAGCTACCCTGTTGGGATTGAAAAAGCTTTACCCTGAAGCCATACTTTGTTTCAAGTAAATCCCAGTGACAGTGATAGGTCATTCCCCTCACAGTGAAATGTTGGTCAGAAAAGCCCATGAAGCCCAAGCAATGCAGGCTATTGCCAATGTGTTTGCCATCAGAACTAGATGGTAAGTCCCTATCAATGAAGATATCACAGGCTGTGGCTACAGGACATCGAGAAATCAAACTGGAAGGAGATTCAAGCCATTTTCTTGCCAGCTAGCCATCATAGTGCTGGAAAGCGCTATGCAAGCTGCTGGGGGAAAAAAATCATCAACAGGCTTAACAAGCTACAAAATCAACCATTCAGGCAAATTGTACCCTCAGGTGCAATGGTGGCACATAAGCAATGAAGATAATCAACTGCTCTCTGGTTGGACAAGGACCACTCATTTGGAGGAACTCATGGTTGGTATTGAAACCAAACCAAAAGTCTATGGCTTGGAAGGCCATAGATCCTAGAAGGAAGCTTTCACTGTTCTCTGGCTAAATAGAAATGTTATGCCCATCAAAAAGCCGTCTAAATGAATATGTTTATGCCCTTTAATTAATGCTCATCTCAGGTTTGGTTAGAGAACCTTCATTTTACAGATGGCAATGAATACCAAGGAGTCTCAGCTCATCAAAATGTTAAGAGAAAGCCTAATGGCTAGCACTGGAGGAGTCATCTCTATCACCCACCAGGGCTCAGGGAATATTTCAGAGGAAGTGACGGGTTGAATCTGAGTGCTGCTCTCACTGTGAGCCAGAGAAGCTTCTTTATGAAAATGGGGGTAGACACTCAGGAAATTAAAAAATCATCAAAGCAGAAAATAGAAGGCAGTGGAGAGCTCCCCACAAAAGATTTCTGTCAGCTCACACTGCTGGGATGAACGTCCAAACCGGGCACAGTTTAGCAGAAGAAGAAGGGATTTATTTGAATCTTACAGATCCACACAGAGAGAAAAAATACCATCAGCAACTCCAAAAGCAAGCACACTCAAGCAGCCAAACAGCAGGAACTCAAATTGCTCAAATTGCTCTCTGCATACATATAACTGGAATTCCAGATCTGAACCCAGAAACACCTTAGAGCTGGACTTTAGGACCAGCCCAAGGTGCCACCTCTCTCAAGTTATAAGTTTTAACAAAACTCCTGAATCTATTGGGGGCCATCCATTCAAACTACCACACCCTCCAAGGTTCTAGGAACATTGTGGAAAAGGGAATGGAAATGATGGAAGAGCCACAGAGTGAGAAGGCATGTTGTGGGGCACTGTCCTCTCCACAAAAACTGATTGGTGCATTCATGAACCCACAGTCTTTAAGAGCACCCCAGAGGACCTGCACTGGTCTGAGCCCCTCAACACTTTTACATAGAGGGAGTACAAAAGGAATGAAACAAGAAAACAGAAGGATATGCTATGATAACATGAGCAAATTATAGTCTGCTCAAATATTAATATTCTTAATAAAAATAAAAATAATTAGCTGGATAGCAATTGAAGAAGACACCTGAGCTTGATCTTTGGCCTCCATGTGCACACACACACACATGCATATGCACCTACATTTATACCTAACATACATGTGAACACATACATGTGTACATTACATACAAAAAGATAGAATATACAAAAAGAGAATATCATATAACTATGAAGGAAAATATTGGGGTACCACTTCTAAAAGCCAAGAACTGCCAAAGATAGCCAGAAAACCACCTAAGATAAGAGGCATGGAAGAAATTCTTAGACCTCAGAGGGACTTAACAGTGCCCACAAATTGTCGTCAGACTTGTTTCCACAACTGTGACACAGTAAATTTCATTGTTGAAGCCATTAAGTTTGTGGTACCTCACTACAGCAGCCCGAGGAAACTAATAAATGTTGAAGTCTTTCTATTTTACACTTACTCAGTCATACCACATGAAACATGCTCAGTAGTCACCCTTGGCTAATAACCACCATCTTAGATGATGGATCTTGAGAAAGGATTGATTAGCCTCAGGTGCTTAAGGAATCGGCTACAGGAAGCTTGAAGTTTAAACATAAAGAACGGTTCAGCCTACCTTTAAAATATTAAAACTTTAAATGAAAATATGCTTGGAATTACTTCCACTAACCTCTTTTGAAGCCCTTTAAGAAGTGATCATGATGCACTATGGGAGCGAGTGACTAGGAGACTACTAAAAATAGAATCTAGGTAATCCAGAATTGTGTATATTTGTTAACCTACACTGATCTCACTCTCCGATGGAGATTGTGTTTGTATTTTTCAGGATGCAGCGAGAGAGCTGGGGCCCATCTAACCCTACCAACCGACCGTAGGCCAATA
>PVHP010038194.1:0-16454 GCA_004024765.1 Zapus hudsonius | reverse complement strand
TTCTTCTTCTTCTTCTTCTTCTTCTTCTTCTTCTTCTTCTTCTTCTTCTTCTTCTTCTTCTTCTTCTTCTTCGGTTTTTCAAGGTAAGGTCTCACTTTAGCCCAGTATGACATGGAATTCACTCAGTAGTCTCAAGGTGGTCTCAAACTCAGGGTGATCCTTCTACCTCTTCCTATCAAGTGCTGGGATTAAAGGCATGTGCCACCACAGAGAAGCTCAGTTTTATAGTCCTTGCACAGCATGTGAAAGGCCCCAAGACAAAGGGCAATAAAACACAACCTAATGTTCTCCTCTCCACCAGCTGTCTATGAATCCTAGATCCTGTGTACTATGGACTTCTGAGCATCCCTGCTTGTGTCTAACCAGAGTTTCCACCTTTATATGTGAAAAAGTTGTTGAGACCACCCAAATATTCTCTCCAGTGTCCTCCATACTTCAGGAAAAGAGATGTCATGGGCTTAGGTGACCATAACAGCAGGTACTTAAAATATATTTTGTTATTTGTAAAGGTTCAATTTTTAAGTTAGAATGAGAACTTTAACTTAAGTAGGTGTCAGGAAAAATATATGGGTTCTAAATTTTTTTGGAGATTTAGGAAAAAAATGTAAGAAGACCTCCATCCTACCTGCTCTACTTCCCCTTGTCTTTCTCTGCTTCACCTTCTGTGTCTCTGTCACTCACTCGGACCCAGCCACCTGGGTCTGCCCTTGTCCTGGAGTCAAGGTTGCTCCTGCCTCAGGGTCATGTATAAAGTATTGTGATGTCACCTTCTCCTTGGATACCTTCCATGTAGCAACCACCCTTCTGTTAAAATTCCAGTCACACTTCCACCTCTGGACAATATCATCTGCTTTTTAATAGTCTCTTGACCCCTGTCTAGATACAGGTGAGACAACACAGCACAAAAGAGTAGAGCCAGCTGGGTGTGGTGGCACACACCTTTAATCCCAGCACTCAGGAGGCAGAGGGTTGCCATGAATTCAAGGCCACCCTGAGACTATAGAGTCAGCCTGGGCTATTGTGAGACCTTGCCTTGAAAAACCAAAAAAGAAAGAGTAGAGCCAGAAGGCAGGAGGTAGGCTGGGCTTTTTACTGTGTTGGATAGGAAAAGCCAAATGATTTTCTCCTATTACATTTTCAGTACAACACAGAACATTTCTGACACCAGAATTGTTGTTTTCTTCCCCCCCTACATATCAAGCAATGTCAATTTCCAATGGACACAAATTGAGTGTCCCATAATTCAGTGTAATTATGTACTTGGAGTCAGATCTCACATGTATGATTCAGCCCCACAAGATGACTCCAGGTAAGATATGCCATCCAGAAATAGGTTATTCCCAACCACCTGTTTAAAAGTGAAATTTCCGTGACACCTTTCCTCAGATTAATTTTCAAGGACAGCTCACGAACTTTGAGCAAATATTATTACCAGTTTGTCATATTAATAAAGGCTAAATAAAAGAAACAGATGAAATATGATGATTCATAGGCCAGGATTGGGATGGTTCCTAGCACATGGGTTTCTGTCCTTATAGATTTGGGGTGCAACACTCGCCTCATATTTTAGATATGTTCATCAATAAGGATGTCCTTCCAGTTCTATAGCTGGAGATTTAAAAAAATATTTTATTTATTTAATTTGCAAGCAGAGAGATACAGAGAAAGAGAAAGAGAGAGAGAGGTGGATGGGGGAGAATGGGCATGCCAGGGCCTCCAGCCTCTGCAAATGAACTCCAAATGCATGTGCCCCTCTATGCATCTGGCTCTAGGTGGGAACTGGGGAATCAAATCTGGGTTGTTAGATTTTGCAGGCAAATGCCTTGACTGCTGGGCAATCTCTCCAGCCATAGCTGGAGATTTTAATGAAGGCTTTGTCTCACAGGTATATTATATCATTAAAAAATTTTAAAATTATCTTCATGAGCACGGTGTGGTGGCCTATGCCTTTAATCCCAGTATTTAGGAGGCAGATGTCTGAGGAACTTTACATTTGAGGACACTCAGACTACACAGTGAATTCCTGGTCAGCATGGGCTAGAGTGTGACCCTATCTTGAAAAGGCAAAATAATAATAAACAATAACAATTATAATTACCTTCATGTTATATATGTAGGGCATACATCATACATGAAACCCACATGAGTTTTTAGACTTGAATTTCATCCCCAAGATTATGTATATGTAAATATTCTAAAAGTTGAAAAAAGCCTGAAGTTTGAAATCCTTTTGGACCCAGACATTGTAGGTAAGAGTTGATCACTGGTGTATATGTCTTTCTTATTGTTTCACATGTTCCTGAGTCATGTCAAGCTCTCACTGTCCATTAGTGTATAAAAGCATTTTATAATAAATCTCATTAGCTCTCACGTAGACTAGTTAGTACCCAGGTGAATTTAATCTCACCATTAAGCACCATTTCTCAGGGCTGAGATCAGTGTAGTGTTTTGCTTCTTTTGTTTTCCCCTGCATCCTTCCTGTTTAGTGGGCAGCAGAGGATCCTCTTTGCATAAGGAATGTTGTGACACTGGAGAAGAGTGTATAGATTCCAGGCAGTAAGTAGTGTGTTTTTCACATTCCAGGTTGATCCTGAAGACTCATGTTACCTGTGGAAGAGGTCCAGAAGAGAAGAGGAAAGGAAAGGAACTAAGAGCCATGGCCCTTGCTCGGCAGGTGGAGTCACACGGTTGCTTCTGTATCTCCCTCCTTTCCAAGTGACTCATGCTGACTTCTGACTCTGCAGGCTTATATGTCTGATATGTTTGTTGGCACTTACCTGTGCTTTGTTCAGCCCCTCCATATCCACTTAGATCTCATCTCACTGTGACCCAGTGAGTTGGGTGGTACTCTTCTCTATCACGCAATTCCTTTAAACACCTTTATCAGGTCGGAGAGGCGGCAGTTGTTGTATTATGAGTTGGTGAGGAAATACCTGACCGAGTCAGTCGCTCTGGAACCCAAATCGGTGAGGCTTTGTTCTGTGGAAATACACAAACCGAGCCTCGGATCCAATAAAGTACTGGATCCAGGCTGCACCATTGGCCATTAAGAACATCCCTCCATTTTACAGTCACTCCATTAGATTGTCTATGATTTGTATGTCTGTCTGCTGCAGAGCTACCTTCAATGTCCAGAGTTAAAAAATTTTAAATAAAAAGAGAAACAGAGAGTTTGTCTTTAGGGGACCTGAAGGTGTCCTCTATTCCACCTTTCTGTTTAAGAAGAGTATTTTTGAGGGTGAGATGAGTACATTCAACAATACCCTGACCTTATAGATTATAAGGGATGCCTGTAATTAAAGAAATATCAAATTTAGTAAGAAAGTGTTTAAAAGAAGTTGAAGTGTAAGCAGGACCATTATCAGTTTTAATTTGTTTAGGAATACCCCAGGTGGCAAAGGCCTGGAGACAATGGGAAACAACATATTTGACCTTTTCTCCATTGTGAGGTGAAGCAAAAATAACTCCTGAACATGTATCCACAGATACATGTATGAATTTAAGGGTACCAAATTCTGGAGTGTGAGTAACATCCATCTGCCATAAGTGATTAGGCTTTAAACCTCAAGAATTAATTCCAAAAGACTGTACTGGAATAAGAGGGGCACACTGTTGACAAGACTTTACAATAGCACGAGCAAGGTCCTTAGTAATATGAAACTGTTGGCATAAAGTGGTAGAGTTGACATGGAATTTATCATGGAAGGCCTTGGCCTGTTCTTCCACAGTGAATATAAATTCAGAGTGAGTTGTTTTATCTGCTAAGTCATTGTCTTGAGTAAGTGGTCCGGGCCAACTGGTATGAGCTCTGATATGTCCAATGAAAAAAGGGTGTTTGCGTTGCAGTATGAGGTTCTGTAAAGCAACGAAGTAAGGGGCCACTGTGGAAGTGGGTGAAATGTATGGAACCATTTCTACAATTTGTAAGGAACTTACCACATATTTACTATCTGATAGTAAATTAAAAGGCTGTTCTGCAAGCATTTGGAAGGCCAGCACAGCTGCAGCAAGCTCCGAGACTTGTGCAGAGGTGCTATGGATTATGGTGGTATAGCTTTTGTTATCAATTATAATGGATCCAACTCCATTTTTGATCCATCAGTAAATACAAGAGGGAAATCATGTAAAGGTTGCCTCCTAGTGACTTTTGGAAAAATAATAGGGGTATCCTTACAAAATTGTATCCAAGGATGCTTAGGGTAATGATTATCAAAGGTAGCAGTGGATGAGAATAAGATAATAGCCCAATCTGTACAATGGTTTGCAAGCCAGCGAATCTGTTCTGGCCCATAGGGAATGATTATTACTTTTGGGGGCACACCTAAAGCTGCGTCAGATTCCTGTATGCCTTTATAAATCAGCTGAGCCACAGCAGCTGGATATGGTGATAACATCTTATGTAGGGAACTAGGTAGATTGACACTCAATAGAGGTCCTCCCTGCCATAAAATTCCAGTAGGGCTATGGTTTTCTGGTAAGACAATAAAGAGCAATGATAATTTAGGATCCCTATGGACAACTTGACACGCCTCTAATCGCTGTTGGACTAAGGAAAGGGCTTGTCTGGCTTCAGGAGTAAGGGTTCTTTTAGAGTTTAGATCAGTATCACCCTTTAAAGTATCAAACAATGGTTTAAGTTCTCCAGTCGTTAATTTTAGGTAAATTTAGGTAAGGCCTAATCCAATTGATATCTCCCAACAATTTTTGGAAATCATTTAAAGTTTATAATTGATCTGGCCAAATGATAAGCTTTAGAGGCCTGATAGCTGGGTCTGACAACCTTGTTCCCAGGTATTGTTGGAGACTATCCACTTGTAATTAAGCCCCCAGTTTTTGAGTTCTTTAGTCATGAAGCACAATGCCTCATTTAATATTTATTAGGATGACACAGTAGAATGTCATCCATATAATGATAGATCAATAAATCTGGGTACCGGTTGCGGGTGGATCTCAAAGCCTTATCTACATATATTTGACATAGAGTGGGACTATTAGTCATTCCCTGAGGTAAGACCACCCATTCGAATCTTTGATCAGGTTGAGAATGATTAATAGCGGGCAGAGTAAAAGAAAAGCTCCAGCAATCATCCTTATGTAAAGGTATGGAGAAGAAACAATCCTTTAAATCCACTAATATAGTGGGCCAATCTTTCGGTAATGCTGAAACAAGAGGCAAACCACATTGAATGGGGCCCATAGGATACATTGGATTATTAACAGCCCTGAGATCATGTAGTAGCCTCCATTTTCCTGACTTCTTTTTTATAACAAATATAGGCGTATTCCATGGGGAAGTGGAGGATTGTAAATGTCCTGCATCCGATTGTTCTGTAACCAATTTATGAGCAGCCTCCAATTTTTCCTTGGTTAGGGGCCACTGAGGGATCCAATGAGGCTTATCATCTCTCCACTTTATAGGTATAGTAGCTATTTCAGTGGCCCCAACTAAAAACCCAGTCCTTGATTCTTATTAAAATGTTTGGGAAATGGTATCGGCTGA
The DNA here is from genome assembly GCA_004024765.1 of Zapus hudsonius. Classification (NCBI taxonomy): domain Eukaryota; kingdom Metazoa; phylum Chordata; class Mammalia; order Rodentia; family Dipodidae; genus Zapus; species Zapus hudsonius. Next base: position 10,954 of record PVHP010038194.1, on the reverse strand, counting down.
GTTATTCCTTGTTCTCATTTTCCTAATCCCTGATAATCTTTATACCCCATAAATTTCATCATGCTTTTAACAGGGGAATTGAAAATACTTTCAGTGGTTAATTTAAGATCCATTTGACTCAAAACATCCCTTCCCCATAAGGAAATTGGTAATGCACATATATAAGATTGAAACAATCCACTATGTCCTTCCTCATCCTTCCACTGCAAGGTAGCAGCGCTTTGGTCTGGACTTTCAGCTATTCCTAATCCTCGAAGAGTTTGATTCACCTTGACAATTGGCCAATCCTTAGGCCAGTCAAGAGATTTTATTATGCTTTTGTTGGCCCCCGTGTCCAGGAGCCCCCAAAACTTCTTTTCTCTAATAGTTAAAGCCAATAAGGGTCTGTCTTTCTTCTAGTCCCAAAGTTAAACAAGCCAGTGGCTCACCTGATGATCTTAACCCTTGGTTTCCTCTAGATATCGTTTTACTAGGATATAGATTATGTTGGCTGGGCAAAATGAGCATTTGAGCATTTTTATCTCCTGGAGATATAACTGTTATTCCTTTTGGGGAGGAGGCCAGTATTTTAACTTGGCCTGAAAAATCAGGGTCAATAACTCCTGGATTATAAATCCTCTTAGACTAGTGGAGCTTCTTCCTAATAATAAACCTACACAGTCATCCAGGATGGGGCCTTGCCAACCTGAATCAATGGGTTGCACTCCCATTTCAGGAGTCAGGACCAGTCTGGAGGTGGCACAGATGTCCAATCCTGCGCTTCCTGATGTTGCCCTTCTCGGTCAGTCAGGGGATACCAGGCCTTTGGTACTTGCTGTACCCCGTACATTTGTGGGCCCTGGGGAGCTGGGCCCACTTTCCCATTTTTTGAGGGCCCTGTATTAGGCCCCAATGGGTTGCCATCAATGTCTTTTATAGATCTACATTCCCCTGACCAATGATTTTCTTTTTTACAACGAGGGCATAATCCTGGTTTTGGTCTGCGGTCTTCACTGTTAGAAGAGTTCAACTCAGGACATTGCATCTTAATGTGTCCTGATTTCTGGCAGTGGAAACAAGTTCCCAACGGACCTCCTCTAGGGTACTTTTGATTAGCGTGTAAGCCTTGTGTTATTGCTGCTGCCATAACTTGGCCTTGTACAACCACATCATTTATATCTCTACAAACTTTAAGATATGTTGAGAGGTCTTTATTCTTCCATGGCCTGATAGCCTCTTTACACCATTTATTGGCCTGTTCATATGCTAATTGTTTTACCAAAGGCACAGCTTGTTCAGCATCCCCAAAAATACGGGAGGCAGTTTGGAGCAGACGATCCACAAAATCAGCATAAGGCTCATTAGGTCCCTGTAACACCTTGGACAACTGTCCTTGTAAATCACCAGTCCCCTGCAAAGTTTTCCAGGACCTAGTTGTTGCAGTTGCTATCTGCATATACACCGTTGGAGGATAATTTATTTGAGCCTGGATATCTGAATAGTTACCAGTCCCCGTTAACATTTCAATGTTCCAGCCTGGGTTCCCTGCTGTGGCGTTACACCTAGCAGTGTCAGTACAATGTTCATGATAAGCAGTTTTCCATAATAAATATTGGCCCCCAGATAAAGTGGCTCTTGCAGTGTTTATTCAATCTAAAGGTACCAGATTAGATGCTGTCAGTGATTCCAACATAGGTACCGTATAGGCAGCTTGAGGCCCATAAGTGCTTACTGCCTCCTTCAATTGTTTGACTAGTTTAAAATCCAAAGGTACCTGTTCTGTTGAGCATCCTCAAATACAGGGAAGCAAGTTGATCCTGACCATGGGGGTTCCATTTTACAGGAACATGTCCCAGCGCAATGATTTCCATAAGGGGGTGGCGGCGCTGTAGGCCCCACTCTTACTTTAGATTGTAGAGTCTCCATATGAAGGTTTTTGAACTTAACTTCCAATTTCTCTCCATCTAGTTCCTCTTCATTTGAACTTTCCATTTCTGATAATTTGGCTGAATTTACACATTGTTCCTCTTTAACCTCCTCTAAGATGGAGGCCCTGTCCTCCAAAGCTTGTTGGTACTTAGATCTTTGACTGGTTAGACACCCCTTAACCAAAGCCCAAATGACCACACTGCCTGGTGACAGAGGTTGCTGAACATCTGCCTTCCGTAGGTCTTCCCCCAAATGCTCCCATTGGGGTACATTTAATAAGCCCTCCTCCAAAAACCAAGGAGCATGCTGTTCTATAGTCTTTAAGAGAGCATGAGCAGTCTGTGCTTTCAATGGAGTCCCGTTTGCTTTCAAAAGTACCCGAAGGGGACCCTCCATACGGGCCCGTGAAATTTCGGAACCCATCTTATTAATTACTACTATCTACTTTTATTCTCGTCACTCTCCAGTGAAATTAGATCTAGTCACCCTCCCAGTGAACTTAAGTTTCGTCGCTTTCCACGAACCTTAGTTGCCATTCCGCAAACGTCACTTGTCTATGTTACTTACTGATCCTGTTGTCTCCTTTTTTGTTTCTTTTTCGTTTCTTTTTTGTTCCCGGGTTTCAGCACCACTTATCACTGCCCACCACCCGGGGAGGCAATGATCACACACGTGTACTCCTTATGGGTGCAAGAATATTCTCTCTTCGGGATGAACAAGGGGCCCACAGCCACAGCCATTAAATCAACACAGGATAAGCCAGTGAGACAGAAACCAATGATTTTCGACACAGACCCCTAAGCTCACAACCTTAAAGCAGCCTAAATACTCATCCACCACGACTCAGGGAACTAAGCGGAAGAGGGAGGCAGAAAGATTGTGAGAGTCGTGGTGGGGGAGATTATCCAGAGGCATGGCCAGGAGAACCTGGCTGAATACTAGGCTATCCATGGTCCCCTGTCACAAGGACTGATCCAGATGACCCATGGAGGAGGTTATCCAGCGGAGTGGGGAGGGGAGGGCAGTGGGGAATTGGGCATAACAACTCATTGTTTGCCCAGTAAATATTGTAACTCATTATGGACAATAAAAAAAAGGAAAAAAAGAATATTCTCTCTTTATTGCGGAAATGATACAGAATATATAGAGCTCCTTAGCCAATCAGGAGCACGTGGCAGGTACATGGTCAGTCTTGCTAAAGAATTTGAGACATGCAGAGTGCATGTGGTGAGCATGATGTGCAATGGCTAATCAGGATTACTTCCTGAAACTTGTATACAAGCAAAGCTTAGTTTGGCAAACCACCAAGAGCCATCTTGAGAATAGGCCAGGTGTGCCTCGGTGGGCCCTCAGAGGCATCCGACCCCAACAGTTGTAGTCAGTTCCACATTTCTGGGACAAGCATCCAAGCATGCACAGTTTATGGGAGGAAGGGATTTATTTCAGTTTTTATATCCAGGGTTGATATCATGGGCACAAAACAGAAAGTCATGGGGCTGGTCCCCTCATGAGAGGAAGTCTAGTTGGAAATGGGTACAGACCATGAGATACTGGACTCAGAATGCCTCCTGGTGGAGCCACAAGAGGGACAACACTGTAGCTAGAGAGGTAAGGACAGGTTGAGAGGCTTTAACCTACTCAGAGTGCAGTTGTGAACATGGGGAGTTTGGAGCTTGTAGTACCCAGACTTTAACTAGAAAGACTCACCAGAGGATGAGGTGACTTGTACAATCAACTTGCATGCCTGTGGGGTGAGAGGAGGGCGGGTTCCAGAATGGAAAGGGCAGGGACACTCAGTTGGGGCCCTAGTTCCAGCCTTCTGTAGTTTCTCCATCCTTATTTGTTCTTTGTTACAGCTCTTCTGGAATCTCCGTTTGGTGCTTTCTTTTGTGTCCTTGGGAACTTGGCTGCTTAGAAAAGTCACCGTCATGAGACACTGGAGTTTTGGAAGTGGACATGGTGCCCTGAAGTTCAGACATTTCACATGAAATACTTGAGGTGGTGGAGCTGCAGCTCCGGGGCAGCTACGTGAGCATGTGAGGAGAGACTGGATCCAGGAATGTCTGAGGCTTTGGGGAGTTAGAACTTTTCATTTAATCAAGCAAACGTCAGAGTTGTCTGTGGAGGGAACAGCCTTGAACTGGAGGGGTTGAGAATGGAGGGCTGAGAGTATCTTAAATCAATAAAATATTCTATTTTTACTGATATAAATGTATTTTTCTTGGGGCTGGGGAGATGGATCCATGGTTAAAGTGCTTGCCTGCAAAGCCCAAGGACCTAGGTTCAATTCCCCAGTACCCATGTAAACCAGATGCATTAAGTGCCACATGCATCTGGAGTTCGTTTGAAGTGGCTAGAGGCCACGGGCACACCCATACACTCTCTCTCTCTCTCTCTCTCTCCTTACAAATGAATAAATAAAATATTAAAAAAACAGTTAAGGTAGCCAGCCATAAATTCATTAAAACCATGAGCCAAAATACACCTTTCTTTAAGTTGTTTCACTTAAGTATTTGTATTTTTGATCTTCAGGAGTTTTGGGTGGTAAGGACACACAGAGAGAATGTATTTTCAGGATCAGAATGGAAGAATGGACAAAGTGAGGTCTGTGAACATCTTAATTAATTGCGGATGGGCAGGTGCTACAGAATCTGGCTCTTTTCAGGAGCACTAAAACAGAGTTCTGTTCTTTACATACAATTTTGAACATCCAGTCCATGAAATAAAAACACAATTCATCAGTAATTTCATTGATAATTCAAGGGAAAAGACCTTAAACTATTCCAAGATAAGAGCAGAGATATGGTTCTTGTTAACGCCATTGATTTGATTGATTTAACACACTTGTTTGCAATCTTGGTACAAAATTTTGTGGATCCCAGCCTGCCCTTCAACTCACTACGTAGCTGGGGATGACTTTGATCTCCTCATCTACCTGCCTAAGACCTCCTGAGTGATTGGATTATAGGCACGCCTGGTAAACACAATGCTGTAGATTGAACCTGGGGCTTCATGCATGTGCACAGCCAACCCGAGAACACAACATTCTCGAATTGAGTCCTAGGTACTGAAGAAAAGAGTGGTAACATAAACTTTGATAAATCACTACGATTAAAATTTGAGGAGCCAAGCATAGTGGTGCATGTCTTTAATCCCAGCACTAAGGAGGTAGAGGTAAGAGGATTGTTGTGAGTTTGAGTCCACCCTGAGATTACATATTTAGTGCCAGGTCAGACAGGGCTAGAGTGAGACCCTACCTCAAAACAAGCAAACAAACAATCAAAAAATAATTGGGGGAGAATAAAAAGTTCACATGGGAAGTACAAAAGATGTCTGTGTACTTACCTATAATCTATTTACCTAAATACTTAAGTGTTATTTTTTTTAAATAAAGCACAATTAGGAACTATTACTGACTTATCAAGGGAGATCAGTGTAAGTAGAACATTTTTCAAATTTTTATGTAGACAGTATGAGCTGGGGGTCTTTTTAAGCATTTTATTGAAGGCTTTCAGAAGTATAGACAATAAAACCATGATAAATCTCATCCCCCACCCACAATGGGGATCTTGTCAAAATGCTTAGGTGCCCTGTGGTGGTACTATGGAATCCATTTTATCATATCATTTTTCATATATTAGGTCTTCATTGCTTATCTCTAAGACCACATTTTGAATGACAATGAGATAAAATATGAAATAAATTCTTAATACATGTGTGTGTTAAATCAAATGCTTACTTCAAGCATTTGCTTGGACAAATTGTTTAGGATTTTCAAATATAAATCTTTGTCTCAAGGATGCCTCCATTACTGCTTTGCAGGAGGTGAGTGCTATCTAATTGGCTTTAAACATTTCCTTTTTTTTCCATTTTGTTTTTTGGTTGAGAAATCCACTAAGGGCTTCAGCAGAGGTGTACTCTGGAACACTGAGTGACATGCCCAGCCTGGTTGATCTTTTTAAATCTATCAATCCACATGCATCCCGTTTGAAGTCATGAAACTTCCAAAAAGATTGGGGCGTGATTCTCCACATAGAGAGAAACAAACACCCGAGAGAGCCAGACAGTCCTGCTACAGCGTTAATCATAGTTGCATTCGTTCACTTGGGATGAAATGAAAGTGGGCTGCAGACATGGCTCAGCATCTTAGGCGCTTGCCTGAAGAGCCCAAGGACCCCAACAGAGTTCGATTCCCCAGTGCCCACGGAAAGCCAGATGCACAGGGTGACACATGCATCTGGAGTCCATTTGCAGTGGCTGGAGGCCCTGGTGCGCCTATTCTATCTTCTATCTTTCTCTGCTTGCAAATTAAATACATAAAATTTTTTAATGAAAATACTGAGTAAATAAGAAAACCTTCTAGCAAATCACAGTGGAGTGTGATTAAATCACGTGGGATTGCGTAACGTTGATTGATTTATGCTACATGGAGGTGGGTCTTGGAGCAATAAATAATCCCCGGTAGCTGACTCAGTTTCCTCAGTATGGTTCATCACTCAGAAAGTGCACAGGTTTCCAGCGACGTTGGGTTTTTGGACCCCACACCTGAGGATTTGCGGACCACCAGAAAGACAAACAAGTAAGTCTTTTTTTTTTTTTCTATGCTGATTTAGGGGCTTGTTTTATCCCAGTAAGAAACACAGGAAAACCAAAGAAACCTTCAGTGGGGAGTCTTGGGAGTTGAGGCAAAAATTGGTTCCAAAGCCTGATTCAGACAGATATTTGCAAGGGGTGATTTGTGTGGGAAGTTGGATGAGCCATTATAGAAGACCCTGTACCTTTGAGCGAGGGAATTTAAAGTCTTCAATTGATGGGTTCACGTGTGTTTTAAGTTCAAGGTACAACTGACACTTTTCAGAGTCTAGTTAAAATTATGTGCCTGATCCTAAACTCACACAGGTTATGAACCCTCACTCAGTTCGATGGAAAAGGCAAAAATTAATCTTCCCTTGATTTGTACTTGGAAAATACTTCTTCGGATCTCTGTTTTGACAATTTGAATTCTAAAGGAAGAAAAGCTACTTTATTCTAATTTTTTACTCTTCTTTTTGATATATTTTTGGAGGCTGGGTCTCACTGTAGAGGATCCTCCTACCTCAGCACCCCGAGTGCTGGGGAAAGGTGTTTGCCACCCTGCCAGGCTTCATTCTATTTTTATTTTATTTTTGGAGGTAGAGTTCTAACTCTAGTCCATGGTGCCTTGGAACTCACTCTGTAGTTCCAGGCTGGCTTTGAACTCACAGTAATCCTTTTGCTTCTGTCTCCCAAAGTGCTGGGTGTGTAACCCCACCCCACTTATTCTAAATTTTAAAATAATATTGCTTCAAGAACACTTTGACAATGCTGAAAATGAAGCAAGTCTTCTACAACTAAGCTACAGTCTTAGCGCTAGAGTATTTTTTTGAGGATGAACAGATAATAAATCTTATGATTATTTTCAAAAAATCACGTCTCTCAAATCCTATTTTTCATTGTTTTTTTCTTGAAAAATTGTTTCATTGAGATATAGTTTACGTACCATAAAATCCAGTTTTTAAAAACATTTTTTATCGACAGCTTCCATCAATATATATGTTTTACCATGTTGTACTCCCTCCCTCTACCCTCTTTTGCCCCCTCCCAAATCTCCCCTCCTTTGAATCTTATTCCCAACTAGTCTGTCTTTTATTTTATTTTTTAAAATATTTTATTTATTCATTTTCAAGCAGAGAGCTACAGAGAGAGAAAGAGAGAGCGCGAGCAAGCGAGCGAGCACCAGGGCTACCACCTTGTGGGTCTGGCTTATGTGGGTCCTGGGGAATTGAACCCAGGGCCTTAGGCACTGGAAGCAAGTGCCTTATCTGCTGAGCCATCTCTCCAGCCCTAGTTTGTCTTTTATTTTGGTTTCATCAGGTTGCTTTATCTCCCTCCTATTATACAGGTCTTGTGTAGGTAGCATCAGCTACTGGGAGGTCATGAAAATTTAGTTTTTTTTTAAGGTGTACAATTCAGTGATGCATATCTCATATATATACATATATATATATATATATATATATATATCACTGGATTGTGTAACCATGATCACTATGTAATTTTAGATCGCTTTTTTTGTGCCCAAATACAAATCCCATGCACATTAGAACTTGATCTTTCTCCTCCTCCCCCCTTCTCTGTATCACAACAAGGTCACAACCTGTAGCTCAGGTTGGCCCAGAACTAATGGTAATCTTCTTCCCCCACCTTTTGAGGTGCTGGGATTTTAGGTATGAGCTGCCACACCCAACTTGATCCTTTTTTAAGGTAGCAATTCCCATAAATTTTATTTTATATTTCTTCACTAATACAATCATTTAGAACAAGATGCTTCCTCTGAACCTTGTTTTGTTCCTCTCCTAACTTTGAACATTAGAGTGTGTTCCATTTTATGTCTCCGCATTTATTTATTCTCATTCGAAGTTCGCTTTTGATTTCAAGTAATTCATTTCTACGAATTTTGAGGACCAAGTTTCATAGCTTAAAAACATATCATCAAGACGTTACACAACATAGGTAGATCTCATTCTGTCAGATTCTGACAAAGGGAGGAAACAGACTTGAAATAGTTTTCTAATATAGATGATCCTCCAGTTACGATGCAGTTGCTTTGGAGTAAACCTCTTGTTGGAACTACAAGGGAGTGTGGTCATGAACACAAGGCTTGTTTACAAAAAGCAAGGTCAAGGTCTATATGTATATTAAATTTTTTGAAGCCAAATAAAAACCTGGTATATTTTCCACAGTGTTTAGTGGTTTATTATGAAGGTGTCTAGATAAGGAGTCTTCATTTCATGTGTGCCAAATATACTAAACCCTGTGAACAATCGTGCATTTTTTATATCTTATTTCTCAGCTATATTGGTACTATGTAGGAGATGTAAGCATTCATGTAGTCTTCAAAAACCATTTTATTTATTTATTTATTTATTTATTTGTGTGTGTGTGTGTGTGTGTGTGTGTGTGTGTGTGTGAGAGAGAGAGAGAGAGAGAGAGAGAGAGAGAGAGAGAGAGAGAGAGAGAGAGAGAGAGAGAGAGAGAGGATGCTCAAGGGCTCTTACTGCTGCAAACAAATTCCAGACAATGCACCACTTTTTTTGTGCATCTGGATACGGTGGAAATTGAACCCATGTCAGCAGCTTCTGCAAGCAGGCATATTTAACCACTGAGGCCTCTTCCCAATTCCCTGTACATGTAGTTTTAACAAAAGGATGATAGTTGAGAGGATGGGTATGGAAGGGAGATGAGGGTTGAATATATCCTGAAAGTGGGACATTTCAGGACAATGGAGAATTCTGTGGCTCTCATCTTTTATCCTCTACAGGGAAATAGAACTCCTTGGACAAGAACAGCCCTGATGGATCCTAACACTCTCTCAATGGAACAGGGGAAGCAATTCTTAAAGGAGTGTGGGATCCCACAAAGAGATGTAAGTATGGGAGATACCGGGTCGAGTGAGAGGAATATGGGATGGGATGGAGTGATATCTAGGTCATCCCTGCGGCAGATTCAGCTCCCATGGCCTGGCTCAGTGATATTGATTGTTTAGCAACTTTTATGCAACTCATTCACCAGGTAAAATAGACAGGCAATGCATCGGGATGTAATATATGGCCACAGGCACATGTAACTGTGTTGTGGAGTCTTGGTCCCCACCAGGGAATTCAACACCTCCTTAGTATTCTCTGCTTTCACCCTTTGGTGTCACTTGAAGCTCCTTAGAAGACTCACTGTGGGCTGTGGAGGGAAGAGATTTTTATTCATGTGCCATGACTTTGAAAGACTTCAGAAATCGAGAGTCTGTTTATTTTCTCTTATCCCAAGGCTTCTTCCTGCCCACAGAACTCAACCTACATCTTGATTTTCTTTTCTCCATACAGATTGACACGATGACAGAGAAATGGATTGTTGTTGCTTCTGTGGAAGTTCTACTGCGATTTCCTCTGAAACCAGGCGAGGACCCAACAGCCCGCTGTGTCTCAAATAAAAACAGTCAGCCTGCAGTATGTTTGTCTCACACAGGTTCTCAAAAACATGGAGACCAGGAAAAGAGGTAGCTACTGCCAGGGAGTAATGTGGGTATATTTTGCAAGGATTTCTTCTGGCACATACTTGGGGGGTAGAATTCTGTTTGAACAACATGCCTTGGAGGCTTCTGTCTTGTGTATATTCACCAATATAAGATAGACATTAAAAATATTTCTATAGGGCCAGAGAGATGGCTCAGCAATTATGGCGTTTGTTTGCAAAGCCCAACAACCTGGGTTCAATTCCCCAGTACCCACGTAAAGCCAGCTTCACAAAGTGGCACATGTGTCTGGATTTTGGTTGGAGTAGCTGGAGGCCCTGCCATGCCCATTCTCTCTCTTTTTCTCTCTATCTATTTGTATATCTCTGATTGCAGATAGGTAAAACTAATTTTATGTGTGTGTATGGTGGGTGTATAGGTTCCATGGTGCATGTATGAAGGTCAGAGGACAACTTTGGGGTATCTATCCATCCTTGCCTTCCCTGTTAGAGACAGGATATGTCATTGTTTTTGCTGCTGCAAATGTCAGGCTAGCTGGGGGCTGCAAGCTTTGGGATTCTCCTGACTCCAACTCTCATTGCCATAGTCTCTTTGGGATTGCAGACACATGTGTTACTTCTAGATGCTCTATATGGGTCTATGGATCCAAGCTGTTTGGCAGGCTTGTGCAGCAAGAATTTTCACACTGGATCATATCTTCAGCCCCATTCCCCTTCTCCTTCTCTTCTTCTTTTTCCTCCTCCTCCTTCCTCCCCTTTCTCTCCCTCCTTCCCTTCTTCCCCTCTTTTCCCTCCTCATTTCCTTCCTTCTCCCACTTTTCTCTTCCTCATTGTTTTTATTATTTTTGAGGTAGGGTCTCACTCTAGCCCAGGGTGACCTAGAATTCACTCTGTAGTCTCAGGGTGACCTCAAACTCACAATGATCCTTTTACCTCTGCCTCCCATGTGCTGGGATTAAAGGTGTGCACCACTGCTCCCGGCCCTCTTCCTCCTCCTTTTGAA
>PVHP010038193.1:0-17003 GCA_004024765.1 Zapus hudsonius | reverse complement strand
TTATGAAAGATTTAAGAGAAAGTCAAAATAAAAGAAGAAACGCAGAAAAGCTCCCAAGTTAAGAGAGGCTCCCCTCTTCTGGATGGGAGGGGTTAAGAAAGGGAAATCCCAGGGAAATTCACCCTGCAACTGGAATGAGGTCTTCTTGTCAATTACACATCCATTCAGGAGGAGCCTCATTGCCAAGTTCAAGTGTGCAAGAAGGGCCCAAGAGGAGAGTGAAAACTCAGAAAGGGCTGTCCAACTAGGGACCAAGGCCAGGGAAGGGAAGGAAGAAGACTCAGGAAACTGCTCCTCCGATGAGACCAGAGTCACATCTTCCCAGAGCAGGAAAGCAGACACCCCTGTTCTTCTGGGTTCGTGTCCCTAGCTGACAGCCTTGCTCCTAGTCTCCATCAAAAATATATTTGTGAAATTTTACTATGTATATGTCCACTCACCTATTCAAATACGTTTGTGTGGAGAGAGTCGAAAATGTAGAAATGTACAGTAAACATCTGGTCTTTCAGATTTGCTTCCATTAAGAATAGCTCTTATTCTCACTATTGAATTGTGGCTTTTAAAAGTCATTTTAATTACTCTCAAATATAAAAAACTCAAGAAACAGAGGCAAGGAATATGATATATACAAGGAAAATGAATGTAATCCTGCTATTCTTTTTTTTAAGTATGGCTTGCATTTTCCTCTAAAAACCATAAATAGCTTTATTTCTCATTAATGGAGTAATTTATACGGAACCCAGTAACTTCATCGACAGCACTTTTTATCCAGTAGCAAATGCGCCCCATTTACGGAATCAATGACTTGAGTTATGAAGAGGAGCCGGAGCTCCATTCTTCTCAATAACAAAGGAGAAAACACATTAAAAACTAGCGTTGATAGGTTGTTGTGAGATCCGGTCAATGCGCTCTCCCAGAGTTGAAATTAAAAGGCAGTTAGGAGAAAATTGTTTTCTCTGGTCATCACTCACAATGTGAAAGGCCTTTTTCACAATGATTAATTAAAAGCCCCAAAGAGGGAGTGAGTGGGAGTGAACTTTAATATAGAACCTGGATGCTTTCTTGGTACCATCTTGAGTTAATAGACGATGGTTTGGCTTGACTAAGTGTTATTGCTCTGGCCCATAATTTCATCTTGAAAATGGGTAAGGGAGTGAATCTTCCACTTCGTAATTGAGTATTGATTTGAAAATAAATGGTAGTGAAACTCTCACAGAACTGTCAGGATATATTCTGGACAGCACTGACAATAAATGATTTCTGGTTCTTGTGAAAGTTATGGATCAGCTTGATACTTAAACACAGAGAGGACCAGGGCAATCTGTCTTCCGCTTTATCAAGTTTCCAAGGGTCAATAGATGACATAACAGGGGATGTGACATTCACATCCCGGAGGCCCAGATCACACTCCATTATCAACCACCTTTGTAAAATGTTTCCTTGAATTTGGAAAGCAATTTTAAAGCAGCAGGTTCAGACATTTGCCTGCTCTTCCAAATAATAGCTTCCTTCTAAATATCGCACTTACGGAATACTTTTCGATGCATTTTCAATGGAAGGGAGTTAAAATGTCATTATAAATGTTTCAACGGCCTTGATAGATTTCCTTTACAAGTGGTAAGTAGCAAAAAATTGGGTGTGATCTAACCAGGCACAAAAATTACAAAGGACACTTTTCAACCTGTATTTTAGTCTCATTGAGAGTGTTTATGGATTGCCCAACTTCATCAATGGGAGCCTGCCATCAGCAATAAAAGGAGATTTCTAGGAGAAAAAAAATGCTGAAGAAGACTTAGAGGGATATAATCGGAATCTAAAACAAGAATGTTCTTTTGCAAACTGCTATTTGAATGGTAAATCCTAGAGAAAAATGCACCAGACCACATTTTACATTTAAGGAGTGATTTTCTTTGTTTTTCCTGATATTTAAGGCTTTTAAAATCAAAACTTCACAATTTTTCATTTATGTTTTCAAGATTTCTGAATTGATATTTATCATATTCTTTTTAAAAATATTTTATTTATTCATTTTCAAGCAGAGAGATATATACAGAGAGAGAAAGAGAGAAAGAAGGAGAGAGAGAGAGAAAGAGAGAGAGAGAGCGCACCAAGGCCACCACCTTGTGGGTCCTGGGGAATTGAACTGGGGGCCTTAGGCACTGGAGGCAAGTGCCTCAACCACCGAGCCATCTCTCCAGCCTGATATTTATCATTTTCATATTAATAATTACATATTATATGCAAGTCAGAACACACTGTTAAAAAATGTCTGTGGAGGCGCCTCTCTCAACTAACCATCCAGCTGTGCATGGATGATTGCTTTGTTCATGAAGCAGAGAGTCAATGTATCTTCAGTGTTTAAAGCAGAAAAGTGCTCTTATATTATCTTCCTTATTAATATGGAGAAGTTCCCAAATTTCTTTGACTTCCGTGTGTGTGTGCTCATGTGTGTTTCTGGAGGGGCTATAGTTTCTTAGATCTCCCACAAAAGGGTTTGAATTTTGGGAAAACACGGAGCTCTGAGACCTTTGTGAAAGTTATGTGGTTTCTGTTTCTCCTTTTTCCCATCAATATAGAGAATTTGTTACACAACTGTAATCTCCCTTGAATACCAATCAAAACAATTAAGCGGGATTTATAACTTATTATGAATTGACAGGGACAAGTTGTGGATGGCTATTAAGGAGCCTCAATGTCATTTCCATCCATCTGCCTTTGTTCTCACCATCATTCAGCACAAGGATGTAACAGTGGCTCCATGCCACCAACACAGCATCTTGACACATCTATATTACATCAAGCCATACTCTTCCAGGAAGTAGCAGAAATTGCCAAGGATTTTTAAAAACTCCCACTATTGTATGAAATAGGTAGATTTTCAATGAAAAGTGTTATATCAAAAATCTCACAAGCAATACAAGATATATCTGCAAAGGTACATTTTATCCATAAATAAAAATTATATTTTATTATAAATATGAAATATAGTTCACAAATGTTCCAAGAAATAAATGCAACCAGAAATTATCATATCATTTGATTTCATCTTTGAACTGTCATATGCACACTTTTATATATTTCTGAAAATTGTTCATATATACAAGAATCAGTTATGTATAATGCATGTATGTTTTCTTTTCCAAGAACCCAGGGCCTTGGCCATGCTAGGCAAGCAGTCTACTAAACTATACTCCTAGCCTTTCATGTTTTGAGATAGTCTTTCCAAGTAGCCCAGGCTAGACTGAAACTTGCTGTGTAACCCAGATTGAGCTTGAACTCACAGTCATTCTGAACCATCCTGCTGGAAGCTGGGTTATAGTTTACTGGCTATTATCTTTGATAAATATTAACTATGAACAGATTTTTGCATTTATATGACATTAATAGTTACTGTCAAGTAAATATAACTACAGTACCAAAAATTGGTAAATTCATGATTTGTGTGGGAACATGCTAAGCTCATCTTCAAAAACCTCTGTAAGGTGTATATTACCAGTATCTTCACCTCCAGGAAGAAGACTGAAGCCAGTCATACAGGCAATATTTAGTGACTAAGATTGTAGCCCAGAGGTGGCTCAGCAGATAGCATGCCTGTTGCATACTTGAGTTCAGATCCCCCGTCCCCACATAAATAGCTGGGATGGCATTGCATGCCTATAATCCCAGTTCTGGGGAGGCAGAGACAGGGAATCCCTAGGGTTCACTGGCTAGCTGGTTTACCTAAATCAGTGTGCTCTAGGTCCAGAGAGAGACCCTGTCTCAAAAATAAGGTAAAGAGCTACTAGGGAAGATCTCCAATATCCACCTCTGAATTTTCCACTAGCACACACACACACACACACACACACACACACACACACACACACACTCACTCACTCACTCACATCCTATACTAAAAATGGAAATGTGTGTTTAGAAATAATGAATAGGACATTAGGCTTCTGTCTTTCATGATTAGGCCAGTGTTTTTTGTCTTTCCCACAGGAAATTAAACTCAAATGTGAATATACCTAGACTCATTCAAATGACATCTTCACATCTTGTCTCTGACACTCAGGAGAGCCAGAATTTCTCAAACTGTGATTTTGGAAACATATTTTAGGTTAGTTAGCTTCTGTACACTTAAATCCTTCCAGCAATTATTTGCTCAAAATAATGACTCATGTGGATGCAAAACCTTATTTGCATATGATAAAACATCTCTTATTCTACCCCCAGGTAAAATGCCTCTGCAGTGATATTGGTGGTTATCAATATTTTTAAAAACATTTAACTATGAGCTGGAGAGATGGATCAGAGGCTAACGTGCTTGCTTGCAAAAGCCTGACAGCTTGTCTTCAACTCTGCAGCACCCACATAAAGCCAGATGCAAAAAGGGGCACATGCATCTGGAATTGTTTGCAATGGCAAAAGGCCGTGGCATGCCCTTACTTTTTCTCTTTCTTTTTCTTTTTCTTTTTCATTGTCTTTCTCTCTCTCCCTTCCTGTCTCTCTGCTTGCAACTAAGTAAAAATGTTTTAACAATTAAATAAGGAAGTTGCAATAATAGTTAACTTTTAATTAACTAAAATGATATTCTTTTAGTTAAATGAATTAAACTAAATGAATAAAATATAGCACAAAAAAGCAAACAGGTAAGATTCATCCCAAGGTGTGGACCATCTTATTTATACCTATTAAAAACATAAAGTATCAAAGAAACAAAAAATGGGAAAAATCCAGTTATGTGTTAGGACAGCTTGTTAGTGTTTGTTTTAATGAGTTGGGGTCTCCATTTGTTTTGCTTCTGTGTTGTGTGTGTAGTGTGCATGAGTGTACATGTGTATCTTTGGGTATGTTCGAGTGCAAGTGTGTGCATGTGGATGCAAGAGGTCAATGTTGGGTACCTTTCTCAGTTGTGCGCCACCTTTATATTTGAAATAGGGTCTCTTGCTGAACTTTGAGCACACTTTTGACCAGACTAGCTCAGCTAGAATAGCTAAGCAGAAGGCCCCAGAAATCCTCTTTCCTGTGCCTCCCAAGCACTGAATGAAGTTAAAGGTATACAACACCACACTTGGCTTAAGTCTTCCTTTCCTTTCTTTCCCTTTTCTTTTCTTTTCTTTTCTTTTCTTTTCTTTTCTTTTCTTTTCTTTTCTTTTCTTTTCTTTTCTTTTCTTCTCTTCTCTTCTTTTCTCCTTCCTTCCTTCCTTCCTTCCTTTCTTTTCTTTCTTTCTTTCTTTCTTTCTTTCTTTCTTTCTTTCTTTCTTTCTTTCTTTCTTTCTTTCTCTTTCTTTCTTTCTCTTTCTTTCTTTCTTTCTTCTTCTTCTTTTTGAGTACTGTGATGCAGCCTGCACCATGTCAGCCAGCTGCGTCCACTCTCTGCTCCGATAATTCCAGCAGAAGGTTTGTGGAAATGACCATGGCAAGCTTCTCTGTGTGGCAGCTCTGACTGATTGGTGGTGGCTGTGTGGAACCGGTGGGAAGGACTCCAAGATCATGGTCTTTGCTCAGTAGGAAACTGTGCAGAGCTAGATTAATGGTCTGCCATGGACTTCAGAGGGATGAAATCACAGTACATTTATCTTGCCCAATATTTGGAGCCTTGGGTGAAGATGGAACACACCCAAGTGGTGTGTGATAATATGCTACTGCCCCCTGTCCCTTTTCTTGTTGGTTGCATCAACTCGTGCTTTATTTTCTCAGCCCCTCAACTCAAGCCCAACTGAATGAACCATGAAGCTATTCAGCTAAGTATTTGAAAGTGTCAGTTTAGCACTTCAAATGACTTGCCTATTTAGTTAGATATGTCAAGGTCTCTTCATTTCTTATGCTCAGGTCTTTAAAGCAAGGGACCATGTTTTCTCCCTCCCTTTCTTCGGTACATGTGTGTAGCATGTGTGTTATGTGTATATATGGCATATTCACAAGTGTGTGTAGATGTATGCACACCATGTGTGCACATGTGTTCTCTCATATCATTCATTTACATGTATCCTTGAGATACACTCTCCCTGAACCTGGAGCTACCACTTTTGTTCAGACTGGGTCACTAGTGAGCCCAGTGATTCTCCAGTCTCTGCTCTCAGAGGACTTGCGGGGCAGGTGTATGTGGCCATGCCCAGCTTTGTAGGTAAGTCTGGAAAATCAAATGTAGGTGGTCTTAAGCCCTCACAGTTTCTTATGTTTGCTTGGCAGGTGCTCTTACCTGATGAGCCATCTCTTGGGGTCTGAGAGGAAGTGTTTTCATTCATAATTTCTTCTAATTTCATTTTTCCTCCTTTCCCATACTAGTGGTTTAAACAGTCAAGACTGAGAAAGAGAAAAAGGGAAGCAACAACAATAAAATTCTTAATATCTATAAACAAAACCACCCAAGCCAAGAAATACTTTTGTTTTCACTTGCCCTTCAGAAAAGAATGTGCTTAGAAGAAAATGAATGTGCAGTGGTCTCTTCTCTGCTATTCTCCTCCCCAGGAGATGGATATCCAGTGACCTGCAAGCAGTCACTTACACATGTCACAGTGAAAGGGAGTCACTGCAACTCACGGGGACTAGAGCATAATAGCTATTGGGTTTTGTAATGCTCTAAACAATAAATGATTTTTAATATACAGTCAATTTTGTTGATTGCGTTTTTCATTAATGCACTTTATTGCATAGCTTTTAGGGCTATAAATCTGAAAAAAGGGTGTATCCTAAACTCAGGGAATACCTCTTGTAGATAAGTTAAATTACTCCTCTATCAAACTCAAAGCTTACTGTGAACTATTTCCACAAAAAAAGTGGATCTTCACAGAATCTTGTATGGGTTTTAAAAACATTAATCAATATTTTTTCTTTCTATTCATTAGGGTAAATGGATTCATTTAAAAATTATGTTTAATGCGTTTGGTACCATAAGAGTGTTTGAAGCAAAGCAATTCATTTAGATGAGAAAGAAGAGAGTGTGCACAAACATACATGCTCATACCATGCATCTGAGATTTGATAACAAAATGCCAAAGATACTAAGGACAATATCCATTTCTTTTTTCCTAATCAGTATTCAACAGATAAATGTGCATTTTAAAGTAGATTTTTCAAGGAAATATAACTTTTTAAAATTGTTAGTTCAAATAAAACTGAGGAGGGTAAAGAAAGCCATGGTTTTATTTTTAACTTGGTAACTGATCATGACATAACAGGAAACTTGTTGATAAAATAAGCAGCGTATATGAGAAATATCCAACTGCAGTCTACTACGTCAAATCATGGTGACATCTTCATGACCCATAGTCAGAGCCTGTGGCCTTGGTAATTGCTAATTTCTTTAGTAACTAGGCTGCTTCATTTTAAGGTTAGCCAACAGTCTCTTTGACCAGAATGATGACATTTAGAATCTCCAATCCTGCTTTCTATTCTAAAGAAATCTGACGTCTTAGGGCATATTTCCAAGGAACTCTCTAGGGTTCCTGCCTCCAGCTGACCACGTCCTTAATGAATCCTGTCCACACATAGTGCCATGCATGGGAGTTCTGATTATGACTGCTATCTCCATATGCTCCACAAAGCAAGAAGAAATAAGCGCCATTGTACTCAGCTGTGGAAAGCAGGTGAAAGACAGGGTGTAGCCTTTACAAAGGAAACACAACCCAACAACCACACAGGGTGATGTTACAGAGGAAACACAAACTGAGAAGAAAACTAACCCACAGCATTCTCCAAGCAAGGATAAACAAAAATAATGTTTGCTATTTATGAAAAGCCACTCACCTCTTCATAGTCAGTAAAACACTGAAGGAGATGGTCCAAGAGACAATTCCTAGGATTTCTTAATCTCTTCATTAGAAATGCCAGTTCAGGGGCTCCAAAGATGGCTCAGCAGTTAAATGTACTTGCTAAGAAAGCCTGCTTTCCCCAGTTCAATTCCCAGGCTATACATGTATGTGAGATGTCAAAACTGGTGAACTGGTGGTGTTGATGTTTGGTCATAGAGACCTGAGACCCTGGCTTGCCTATATACATACACAAACACAAACTCATGCACACCAAATGCAAATAAATAATAATAAGGTTTAAAATAGTTTAAAATAAGTAAATACAAGTTTGGAAAATTTTGAGGTATGAGGTTGGAGGAATGCAGCTTCAGGATTGCCTCTATGGCAGGTCTCAGGCACTTCTGCTAATCCTGTGCCAGGAAAGCCTCTGTGACCATGAATGCATGGCAGCAGAAATCAGGATACGGACGATGTGATAGGCATCTCTCTGGCAGCAATTTCTCCTTCAGGTTCATATTTCAGAAGGTTAGCATCAATTTGGGGAATCTTCTTTATCTTTGGGAACATCAAAGAATAATTCTCCTAATAAAATTCTTCATGGACGGTACCATAAAATGCTATAGAGAGACTTACATACTAATTATTATATTATACTATAAGTATATTATATTATATTATATTATAAGTATTGTAGTTTGTCCATGAAATGTCCCCCATAGTCTCAAGTGTTTATGATTAAGTCTCATACTCGATCCCCAGCTGGAGGCAGTTTGGGAGATGGAGGCTTACTGGAGATGTGCCCCTGGGGGTGGCCATTGAGGCTTATGACTCCAGCTCTAAGGTAGTACTTAGACTACACAGAGGATGTGATGTCCAGCCTCTGCACTACCATGTTTTCTCCACTATGATGAAACTTACCCTCAAGACTGTCAGCTGAAATATACCTTTCCTCTCATTAGCTGCTTTCGGTTGGGTGTTTTGTCTCAGCAATGAGAAGCTAACCAAAAGGCACTAAGATGTAGCAATGTGCTGGAAAATGATCTCAATGTCATTTTAGTGGCAATCACTTTATAATTATTGTAATTTTTGCTGCAACTTAGATTATAGTGTTCCTGTCTCATCATTCTTGGGCTCATAATTACCAGAAATGATCACATAATTTATCAACTCAGAAGTTACACATTAGTTTGCGCTGGCCACTTCATAAATGAACAGAAATGTAGGTGGAAATTTTATACCTTTTCATAGCTTTAAATATGTCCTAACATATCCCATAAGTTCCATTCAAATTGGAGTTTAGTTAATATTTTGCTAAATTTTAATTTAAGAACACTATACTGGGCTGGAGAGATAGCTCAGCAGTTAAGGTGCTTGCCCTCAAAACCTAACAACCTGAGTTCAAGTCCTCAGTACCCACATAAAGCCAGATGTACAAACTGGTGCATGCATCTAGGGTTCATTTGCAGTGGCTAGAGGCCCTGATGCATTCATTCTCTCTGTGTCTTTGTCTCTCTCTGCTTACAAATAAATAAGTAAAAATATTTAATAAATGCAACTTAAAGGAGTATGTGTTTATTTAAAAAATATTCTACAATCTTTCCGCCCCCTCTTCCGCTCAGTTCCCTGGGTCATGGTGGGTATTAAGGCTGCTTTGTTGTTGAGACCTTAGGAGCCTCTGTACTTCTGCTTGAGGTTGTGTTTAAAATCGTTGGTGTCTGTTTCACTGGTTCATCCTGGGTTGATCGATTGGCTGTGGTTATAGGTCTCTTGCTTATCCCATCAATGCCTGTGGGGTTCCATGTGGATCCTCCATGGTAGGTCTGGGGTGGCACATCTCTTGCCAGGAAGACATCTTGGTGGGGGAGAATATCCAGAGACATTGCCCACCTCAGTAACAACATGCAAAGGGGGGCGGAATCGGGTTAACTCCTAGGCTGTTCACAACCCCCCTACAGACTGCCCATGGAGGAGGATATCCAACTGACTAGGGAAAGGGAAGAGGGAAATAGGGGAAGTGGAGACATCAGCACATTATTCCCTTATTGGGTGTATCTAATTATGGATAATACAATAATAATAAAAATATTCTAAAGATATTTGATACAAGAGTGATTTAACTGTACTTTTACTTAAGAAAAATTATAGTCTAATCAGATATTGAAGTCAGCATACAATGCTTCACACTATATATCAAGTTTTGCTATATACCTAGAATTATTTTTACTTTTTATTTTAGACAGGACCTCACTAAGCTGCTCAGACTGGCCTTGAATTTAAGAGTCTCCTGCCTATCCTCTGGAATAGCAGAGATATAGGCCTGCACCACCAGATCCAATTCTTTACCAAGATTTTGGCACATTGCCATACTATTACTAATAATATATTATTCCTTGTTTGTGGTTTGATTTGCTTCTCAGAAAAAGTATGTATTAGGTAGCCAGTGTTGATTCTATTTTTACTTTGCTAAAATTCAGAATCTAAATTACCCACCCTGCATTGTGCACAAATAAGTGATGAGTCTTGTACTACCTCTGGCCTTCTGCCTCTAAAGATAATGTGCAACCCACTGTTAGGCAAGGCATTTGAAGGCATTCATGCACTTCATAGCAATTTGGGGTCTGACCTTGCCCCCTCCTGGCAGAGGTTCTGGTTGGCAGCCCTCTGCTAAGTCTGTCTCCCTCCAAGCTGCCAGGCCTATTTAGGGTGTTGGTATTTATGCAAAGATAATAGAGAACAGCAATTACCTGCTCATCTGTTCTCCAGGCTGATTGTCAATCATAGCCAAGCAGTTGTTTAAAAGCCTTGTCAATCAGAGAGTTCATCTCACATAAAAGGTCTGCCTGCCTTCCTCTATGTCAAGCATCTGGCGTCATCCTCACCTCTTAAACAAAGTGCCTCATTCTGGATATTTCCTCATTCCTTATGGAACTACACTCTCAGATTATCTGTTGTCTCTGATTTCAAAATGCTGTTGCGGTTTGATTTATGCCCTTATGAAGCATATATTCATAAGAGTGGGATGTGGGAAGTAATACAGAAATGTGAGTCTCTCTCTGGTAATATGCCCATCTGAACATTCTATTACCTATCTGTTTTCTCAAAGAAACTCAGTTCTGCTCTACTTCCTTGCATCTCTAGTTTTATTTTTTTATTTATTTTTTGCCTGTGTGATTTTTCTCAGCTTCATCATTAGCCCCCCAAATTAAAAAAAAAAGTTTACCTTTCACACTGCCATCTGCTTAACAAAATGATCTTGTGCTTTGCAGCTGGGGCTCAGGTCAATGGTTAAATTGTTCTTGCTTCAGAAGATGTGTTTTCATGTGCTGAATCACATTGATGAGATTAGTGCCATTTGTACCTGTAATATGGATATAGGTAAGACAAGGGAACAGAACTGGGGAAAAATGCCCAGATTCTGCATTTTCTGTCTAGAATTCACTGCTCTAAATTATCTAATTTTCATTTATTTTGAGACTTCCATTTGCAGAAGTGATTTAGCATTTCTTTTTGATTTGAGAAACTAGAAAGAAGCCTGAGCACTGGCTTCCAGGGCAGCCATGAATTTAGACAGGGGTTCAGAAAGGGACCCTGGAAGTGAAATCCTGGATATTTAAGGCTGCAAGAATTCAGCGATTTTATTTATAAAATAAATGGTTACACAGTCTGTTTTCTAAATGCCATACTTTTCTATAATTTATCTATTAAATAGAGTGACAAACATAACATTTTAAAAATTACTAAAAATATTCAAATTTAGAGTAGTCAGGTTCTTATATAACAGGCTGAACCATCGTTACCCACTATTTTATCATGAACCTGAATGAAGAACAACCAGTGAGAAATTTCGGAGAGAAAAAGAACAAAACTACAGTGTAAATAACAGGAAGAAAGAGAAGGAAGCAGGGAAATGTCCTGGATGTGGGATTCCTGATTCTTAACGGCACAGCCCTAGAGATTATGGGAGAATGACATCTTTCTTCCCTACCTGCTGTCCTCTTGGGAAAATATGCTTATTCTCCACATTTAGTTTGAGTTAGACAAGACCTGCCCGAGGGGTCGGTGGGCACAAAGTCACCCAAGGCAGCCTGTATAACCTGTGCTCACAGATAGCTGATGAAGCAGAAGGCACTGGCAGCTTCAAAGGGCGGCTTTCCTTCAAACAAGACTTCTGAGCAGTGGCGTACCAGTTACTTTCCAATTTCCAGGACTGTAGACCCCAAACGAGGCAGCTTATGGAGGGAAAGCATTCATTTTAGCTTACAGTTTCTAGAGGAAGTTTCGTCAAGGCATTGCAGGAGTGAGTAGAGAGAGCAGAGCTGGTCACACTGCCTCAGCACTCAGGGCATTTTATAGTTAAAGGACCACAAATGGTGCCTTTGCAATGCAAGCAAAACCCCTCCATGATTCCTGCACCTACTACATGCTCCAATATTTGCCCCCTTTCTCAAGCCAGGAGGTCTTTGATTTCTCCTGTCCTAGCATATTCTGTACTCATAGTCTATGGGTTCTGTCGTATATTAAACTTAAACCCTGCTGGCTCTTTCTAAGCATCAAGACTCACGGTTTCCAGTCCTCTGCTTTTTTTCTCTTTCCAGGTCTTGCTGTTTGCTTTCTGGACTAAACACACTTTTCCTAACTCGTTGCTTTCCTCCAATCTGGTAAGTCCCAAACATGAGCAATTTAATGGTCCAATATCTATTGTGTTTTGCTTGGTAACAGTTATGTGGCTGTAATTCCTCTATATTCATATTAAATTACCTTTTTGCAAATGTCTTATCAGTAAACTGTCATCGCAGCTAGGACTTTTCATGTATAACCATAGAAGTGCACTGTTCTAATTCCCTTTGTGAAACATGCTTTGGTGAAGGGATCAAGAGTTTTAGAATACTTGGCACCTTACATGTGGGTACTCGATTTTCTGGGTATGGGTGAAAGCCTGCACTTCACAACCAGAAAGGAAGGAGGCGCCTTTCTGATTAACAGGGTGTAGCCAGGAAAGAGTGGGGGATTATTTGGTTACTATGTGTAGAGATAGGACTTAAATGACAACCTAACATAGGCAACGGATTGTCTGTCATCCATAGTGTGGGTAGGTGTGAAAGTTAACTGATGCAATAGATGTAAGAAATGTAGTTTTTTAATGAATACTGTCACCTTCTGCACAGAGCAGTCACTTTGCCATTTTAATTGCTGCCCTTATGGAGTCATCCCTCGGTTCACACAGTGTTTCACTTTCCTAAAATTTCTCTTCATCTATGAAGCAGCATTGTGAATGAAAAAATGACCAAATTCCTGGGGTTATAATCTTGTGCTAATGGGAGACTTAGCTCAGAGACTCCTCAGCTAAGCCTAACCTTTCTTAGAATGCCTTCTACAAATACGATGTTCTTACCTTGCACTTTTTTCTTTCAATCTTTCCTTCCTTCCTTCCTTCCTTCCTTCCTCCCTCCCTTCTTCTTTCTTCATTCCTTCCTTCTTTTTCTTTCTTCTTTCTTTCTTTCTTTCTTTCTTTCTTTCTTTCTTTCTTTCTTTCTTTCTTTTCTTTCTTTCTTTCTTTCTTTCTTTCTTTCTTTCTTTCTTTCTTTCTTTCTTTCTTTCTTTCTTTCTTTCTTTCTTTCTTTCTTTCCCTTCCTTCCTCTCTCTTTCTTTATTTCATTTCTTTCTTTGTAAACATAGAGAGAGATAGAAAAAAGAGAGACAGACAGAAAGAATGGGTACACCAGGGCCTCCAGCCATTGCAAACAAACTCCAGATACATGCACCAGTTTGTACACCTGGCTTTACATGGGTACTGGGGATTCAAACTGAGGTTGTTGGGCTTTTCAGGCAAGTGTCTTAACCGCTGAACTATCTCTCCAGCCCACCTTGTCAACTAGAGTATCTTGAACTTAAAGTTATTATGGTTCAGATATGAATTATCTCTCAAGAGTTCATGTGTTGAAGGGCTGGATTTTGTGTGGTTCTGTCAAAGTGATATAACATTTAAAGGATAAGGTGCTAGTGCAAGGTGAGATCTTTGGTGTGCTGCCCTTCGATGTGATTAATGCTGGTCTCTCAGAGTGTGCTAGTTCTCAAGTTAATGGAGTGTGTGTGTAAAAGAGAGAGAGAGAGAGAGAGAGAGAGAGAGAGAGAGAGAGAGAGAGAGAGAGAGAGTAGAAACCAAACAAACACCTTTAAATGCACCTTTAACTGTTTCCCATATTCTTAGCCCAGGAGATCAAACCAAAGTGGCAGCTAATCTTGAGCATTCAGCCTCTAACACTGTGAAATAAATAAAAATCTTTTCTTTATAGCTACTAAACTTTATGTATTTTGTTGTATTAATAGAAAATAGACTAATAGAAAAGTTAAAGCTAAAACATGAAAGCATCATTATGAAGCATGGAATGACCTCACAATTGACTTTCTCTATATTCTCTGACCACAGGTTTGACCTTTGAGATCCAGTGATATAATAATCATAACTGTGTGATTTGAAACTTTTGATTTTTTTCATCTAGCCCAACTTGGTTAATACCAATACCCCATAGCAAGAGATTACTCCTCTTCTATAAAAAAAAATCCTCACATGCTAATGTCAGAGGGTTTCAGGTCATGTATGGGGTTGAGCTCTCTGGGCTCTGGATAGGCTTAGAACTCTCCAAGCTAGTAGCTAACAAGAACTCCCCAACCTCCAAAACTGGTAGCCTTAAAGTTCTTGTGAACGATTAACAAAGAATTGAAAATGGTAAATATGAAGAAGGGTAAATTATGGAAGATTTATCTTAAGAGAAGAATAGAGATAAGAGAGATGAAAAGCTCCCAAGCTAAGAGGGGTTCCTCTTCTTAGCTGGGCAGAATCCTGAAAGGGAAAGGGAAAAAGGGGGTGAAATCTGAGTGGCAACCTGGATCAGGTTTTTGTTTTTTTTTTTTTTTTTAAATAAAAGAAGCAACCAATTACATTGAGCTTCAATACCAAGTTTAATGTACATGAAGAATATTGATTTTTTTGGTGGGTCCAGAAGGAGAGCGCAGAAAGGAGCCTCCAAGGATAGAGACAAGCCTGGGAAAAAGGAAATAAATCAGGAATTTAGATGAGACAATCAAAGTGGAGATCTAGTCCTCCCAGGGCAGGGTGGCATCCCTAGGTTTTTGGACTGGTGTCTCTAGCTAACTACCTGCTCCTAAACCTTATCAGTAAGACTTCAGTATTTTTTTTTTACTTTCTTAAAAGTGTCAAAAATTTTAAAGTACAAAAACTGACAATGAGATGTCAAAAATGTTAGGGGATGTTGGTATGTTTATATTATGATGTGTGTGTATGTGTGTGTGCACTTCTATGTGTAGTATGCATATGTTCATGCCTCAGCACAGATGTGGAGGTCAGAAGACAATTTTTAGCACCTCCTTATTTGAGATAGGGTCTCTTTTAACTCATGGCTTCATTCACCAGGATAGCTGACCCACAATTCTCCTGTTTCTCTCTTCCTTTTCATCATATGCATGGTGGGATAACAAACACCCTCTAGAGCATGCAACTTACATTTGAATGACAAATGCTTTATTTATTGAACTATCTTTTCAGCCTGATGTTTTATTTTGAATGATTTTTGAAATGTAATGGTGGTCCCCACTTTTGATATTAAGGGACCATAACTTTTGACAAGATGATGCTTTGGTTGAAATTAGATCTCATGCCTCACTGTGGGATCATGACACTTTAGTGCTGATATTTAATACAGAACTTACAGAGGAGCTCCAAGAACTTACTTGGAAATACAGAGCCCAAAGTTAGAAGTAAATGATTATCTGAGAAAGTCTTCAACCTAGTCCTGCTCATTGGTACTTTTATGGATAATGATCCCATATTCCATCCATGATTCCAAATTTCCATCTTTTGCCTGTTAGGGTCAAAATTGCATTTACAAGTGAAATAGTAAATATTGTTTAGTATATTCCTTGAAGATTAATAACAGAAATTGAAAGTAAATGATTGTTCAGTTTGACTGAAAGGCAGTGTTAGTCTGAGAGCTCCCTCCCCTCTATGCTGGCCAAAACTAAGGTCTTTTTTCAGAGGGCACCCTTGGTCCATGGGAAATTCAGCTACCTATCTCTTCTGAGCACTATCTCCTTTGAGCACATACCAACAGAAACCCCCTTCCACTAACCAGCCTTCTATGCCCTAAGGACACATTTCCTTCTCTCTCTCTCTCTCTCTCTCTCTCTCTCTCTCTCTCTCTCTCTCTCTCTCTCTCTCTCTCTGTCTCTCTCTCTCTCTGTCTCTCTGTCTCTCTCTGTCTCTCTCTGTCTCTCTCTGACTCTCTCTCTTTTCTGCTCTCCTTCCTGACACGGGTATGTATATTTTCTCTAGATCTCTCCTGTTTTCCTCCTCAGCCTCCTACTCTGTTTTCATACATGCACCTTCATTTTCTCTCTTTCTCTTTCTCCACTCCTTTGCTTACCATTCTTCCCCTTCCCCTCTCCATCCCTTCCTTGCTTTCAGGACAGCTCCAATCTGTAAGGTCGGAATTCAGGCTACATCCTGATCTTCTTACCAAACCAGCCTCAGTATCAACAAGAGTCAAAGATAAAGACTGATAAAGACTTCCTCCCTAAACAAGAGCCACACCTGGCCAGAGAGACTGTCCTTCCGATCTCTCCTGATCCTGAGAGCATGTGACCCCCTGAGCCCTCCACCCAACCTCATGTGACCAACCAGACCCCCAACCTGAACGTTTTCCCCTTAAAAGCCCTGATCTAAACCTGCCTTGCACGCTTTTTCGCCACCTTTGGTGAAAATAGCCCGGCAGCTCGCTTTTCCTCCTATTAAAACCTTTCCTTTTAGAGTGGTCTCTTGTGGTCATTTCCATTCTAACATCTGGTGCCGAAACCTGGGAAGGGGTCACCCTGGATTGCCCCTTTGGGTGACCGGAACCCCTTCCCAGATCAAATGACCACTGAGCTGCCGTCGACCCTCTGAAAGCCTCGCCTCGGATCATCTGTCTGCTTGCAGGCTCCCACACCCACCATGTTTTGGCTTTGTTCTTCAGCTCTTCATTGCTCCCCTCTCTGTCTGTCTCACTGTCTCTCTCTCCCTCTCAGGCATCTAGATGCCTCCCCTTCTCCTCGCTCTTGGAGAGTGTCCCTCTCTCTCGGGCTAGCCTGATCTCGGCTCCTACCTCTGTCTCTAAGCCATGCCGGCACGCCAGGCTTTGCCCTCTCGCCATTTGGGCTGACCCCAGGTTTCGAGAAAGACGCACTCTCGTCACCTCTGGGTCTCTCTCT
>PVHP010038192.1:0-17018 GCA_004024765.1 Zapus hudsonius | reverse complement strand
TGATTTTATTTGGGAAAAGGCCTATTGGAGAGGTAATTACTGAAATTGGGATCATATTGGAGTAGTGGGAGGGGTGGGGGAGTCCTAACCCAGCAGGACTAGAGTTCTTAAAAATAGTTAGGAATTTGGACCCAGGAATGCACAGAGGGGAGATGATATGGAAACACACAAAGGGTTGCAGAAATCCAAGTCCAAGCCACAGATGCCCGGGATTGCTGGCAAGTGGAAGGATTCCCTCCCACAGGTTTCCCAGAAAGCCCAGATTTATGTTGATTTCAGATTTCTAGCTTCCCAAACATGCAAGACTTCGCTTGTAAGACAGTTTATGCTTCTTTGTTGTTGTCGCCATAGGCAACTGACCAAGAAGTAGAAGGAAAGATACCACGAAAGGGATCTCAAGAGATTCTGACTCAAGCAATAAGATCGTTGGCCACCTAGGATGAGGTTCAAATGCTGAAAAGTTGTCATATTGTGTCTTCTTCTAATGGTTTTGTCAAATTCCCACTAATCTGAGATCTTCCTTTTGTGGGAAGACTTTCCTAACCATTGCAAAAATGTTACTCTGATGTGCCTATAATCTTTCCCACCAGATATTTGAATCCATTGCCTCAGATCTTATGCTATCTCCCTTCCTGTCTCTTCCTCTCCTTCCCTCCCTTCCTCTCTTCATCCTTTCCTCCTCCTTTTCTCCCCTTCCTTCCTTCCTTCCTTCTACCCTTCCTTTTTTCCCTTCCTTCCTCCCTTCCCCTTCCTTTCTTTCCTTTCCTTCCTTCCTTCTTTCCTTTCTTCTTCTTTTCCTTCCCTTCCCTTTTCTTCCTCTTTCATTTCCTTCCCTTTTCTTTCTTCCTTCCCTTTCCTTATCTTCCTCCTTCCCTTCCCCTTCTTCCTTCCCCTTCCTTTCTTCCCTGTCCTTCTTTCTTTCCTTCCCTTTCCTTCCTTTTCCTTTCCTTTCCTCCACTTCCTCTCCCCCTTTCCTTTCCTTCCTCTCTCCCTTTCTTGTCTTCTTGCATGAGGACAAAGTGATGAAACAATAGACAATATATTTGGGGACACAACCATTTTTCTGACTGTCTATCTGGAGAGGAGGGGTGTGTCTGGTTATTTCTGCCGACTTCTCTACCATGACTCTTTGCTCTGCTCTCTCTCCCAACATCAATACCATTTGATTATTTTCAGATCAAAAGCAGCCTCCTCTAGAGCCCCACCCTGCCCCCATATATTTAAACCACTTAAATGTTCCCATTTCCGAAAACAGCTGTTGGGCACATTTCATTTCTTAGAGGCAGATTCTTCAATTCTTTCCACAGAGATGTGCTCAGATCCGGGGTAGTCAGACTAAGCAAGATTTACTCATTTGTAAAACTTTTCCCCTTGGAAGACCTGGAAATTTCTTCCAGAATTACCAATAAGTTCTGTTTTCATTTTGCACACATGACCATCCAGTCAAATTTAAAATTTCATAGATGTTTAAGCTGTGATAGAAAAAAAAAGATACAAAGTTCTCAATTAATCTTTAGCTCATTAGTTTTCTTGGGGCTCATGTTTGCCACCCCTCAATTTCATTCGGATGACAGACTATGTTTTGTTCATATCAGCAGGGCTATTTTTTCGAGTACTTTCCATGACTCTTTTCAGACAATTTGTAGTTAAGTGTGACAATTCTCATCAGTGAAACAAGAGTCGCCACTCCCCCTCCTGACTCTTCTGTGACATTTTGCAACGCTTTATGAAATGCAAACTTAGCTTTAAAAATACATAGCATGCTTTTTCAGAGGTCTCCCACAAGGGCCCGAACAAGGGCTCAGGTCTAAGTATTAATGAATCTGCTTTTTACATTTTCACAAGGAGCCCTTGGAGTAGCTTTAACTCTTTCTGGTCCTTGATTCAATCTCCATTAAAGCCAGTGCAGCAGTTGTACAATGGGAAGCGGTCGCCTGCTTCCTTTCTCTGCTGTAGGTAACATCCCTTGATTGCTTGAGACAGTTAAAGGTGCTTTGGTTGTAAAAGGACAGCAAGATTAATGGGCGGTCATTTCCATAGTAACAGCAAGGCACTCTGGGAAACAGAGCCACTTGGGAGCTGAAGTTACACAGGCCAGGATTTCGGCTCCCATGGCAACAGCAGAGTGTGGGGTGGAGACAACACACTAGGAAACTTAGCGAAGGTCCATTTGGTGAAGACAATATATAATCAGAGTTGTCAATCTATTTTCAAATTGGAAGTTAAAATAAATCAAATCTGAGGCCACAAGCTGATGCAAAACATTTCAAAGACACTGTACATCCCACTGGAAATTTCTGAAGCATAAGCACAAATAGTTTAAGAACTATCCAATTGTGACAACTTGTTAGTTAAAAAAAAAATCCAATTACCCAGATTTTTGTCCCAGAGTAGTTGCAGAAAATTACACAATTAGAGCAATTTTTTTTCTCAGCTGCTCCACTATAGAAAGCAAAAGTAATTATACAAAAATAGTATAAAATACTTTTCACAACTGCAGTTGAAGCTTTGCTTTCTTTAGAAGAAATTCTGTTTTTCTTGTAGATAATCATCTCAAGGAAAAGTTGAAGAGAGCCAGCAGGAAAAAGAGGAAGCAAGAGCTAAAAGAAGAATCGAGAACAAAGCCAAAGGTTAAGGGAAATACTCAATGACTCATGAGAAGCTAAAGAGACATCTAAGAACCCTGCATTCCAATTACAGAGAGTTAAAAAGTCTTTGACACAAAACCGGATTCCTCCTGCTTTAATAACATCAGAGTTAAAGTTTTTGAATACTTCCTTTGTCCTGTATAAAATTATAAGTATCATTGGGGAAGTCAGCACCCATTTAGAAATAGATATTCTTTTCTAGCCAGACATTTTAAAAAAATTTTATTTATTTATTTACAAAAAGAGAGACAGAGATGAAAGAGAGAGAGAGAGAGGGAGAGAGAGAGAGAGAGGGAGAGAGGGGAGAGAGAGAATGGGCACATCAGGGC
This sequence comes from Zapus hudsonius, assembly GCA_004024765.1. Classification (NCBI taxonomy): domain Eukaryota; kingdom Metazoa; phylum Chordata; class Mammalia; order Rodentia; family Dipodidae; genus Zapus; species Zapus hudsonius. Next base: position 14,041 of record PVHP010038192.1, on the reverse strand, counting down.
TTCTAGCCACCGCTAACAGACTCCAGATACATGCGCATCTTTGAGCATCTGGCTTTACATGGGTATTGGGGAATCAAACCCAGGTTGGTCAGCTTTGCAGGCAAGTTCCTTAACCACTGAGCAATCTCTCCAGCTCTCTAGCCAGACTTCTTTGAGTCAGGCCTACACAGACAGTAAAACAGAAGGCTTGGACATTATCTGGTGTTCACTTGCAGATACAGTCTCATTGCGAAGCAAGTAGATTTTGGCACATTTGTATGGGTATATGCATTCTACTAAGAAGAGATACCGCCAGGAGAATTTCCCAAGATGTATCTGAGTGTGCGTGAGGAACTGGGCAAAAAGCTATTAGTGGTTCAACCAGTTTCTTCCCTGGTTGTCTGTATCTATTGACACTTTAAAAATTATTTATTTATTTGCAAGCAGAGAGAGAGATGGAGAAAAGAGACAGACAGAGAGAATGTGTATGCCGGCACCTCCAGCTCCTGCAAACCAACTTTGTGAATCTGGCTTTAAGTGGGTACTGGGGAATCAAACCCAGGTCTTTGAGCTTTTCAGGCAAGTGCCTTAATTGCTGAGCCATCTCTCCAGCCCCATGATTGGCACTTTATACTCAGCAGGATCTGGATGCCAGAGTGTTATCACTTGCCGCAGTATCTCTGAGAAAAGCCAAGTTCACTTGTTAAGGCTCATCTTCACATCTCCATCCCACATTTTGAAAGGAGGACTTTCTGTAACACACATCCATGAGGTTCCCTAGTATAAACCAGAAGACATAGTTTATGAGTGGTCAAATTTCTGCTGCTATTGTACTGTGTCCGATTCCCTGCCTGCAGTGATTCACGAATGGGTACCCAAGTTGGGCTTAGTTAGCCAGTCATTATCCAGGATTTTTGAACTTGGTGTTCAGTGAACTGAGCCAGGTTATCACCTGACTAAAACTGTGTTAAAAACTCAAGGTTATCAGTGACCATGATTTTTGTAGCATAGACAAACCTTCAAGAGAAAAAAAGACAAAAACAAGAAACCAAACTAATGGCCCAGAGAGAAGCAGAGGCAGGAGGTGGAGAGTGGATGGAGGTGATCTTCAGCTCCAGGGTCCAGACGGTGCTGAAGCCCAGCAGGATCTGCTGTCCCTGAGGCAGGCTTCTGTCCTTCCAGAAAGCCTCTTCCTCATAGCTTTTGTTTGTTTTTTCAGTCTAACTGAGTGTGGGCATACCTCTCTCTGTGTGTGTGTGTGTGTGTGTGTGTGTGTGTGTGTGTGTGTGTGTGTGTGTCTGCTTTATTTCCCACAATGTGTTTCCTATGTGATTATTTCACTTCTTCCCTTTATCATGTTTTTGAGAGGGTGTAGGAAATGCCTGCTACGTTCATTAGGACTCTTAGCTGTAAGAGGTTGTAAGAGGGCTGGGAAGACAGTTCAGTTGGTAAGGTGCTTGCCTCACAAGCATGAGGACCTGAGTTCAGTCCTCAGGACCCAAGCTAGAAAGCCAGGCATGGTGATGCAAGCTTGTAATCCCTGCGCTGTGAAGGTGGGCAGGTGCATCCTGGAGAACTCTGGTCAGTCTAGCCTACTAGGCAGGATGCAGACCAATGAGGGACCCTGCTTGAAAGTAAAGTGTGACACCTGAAGAAGGACCCCCTAATGTTGTTGTCCTTTGGTCTCTTCCCACATATCCACACACACATGTCCACCCATACACATGTGACTATGCACAAAACAAATAAACAAACAAAAGTATTGCAAAGCATTGCTTTCCTTGCATTCCGTGGCTTGTGAGGAAGGAAGGGAACTTCGAAGCTTCTACAACCGAAGAAGAACCAACAACCATTGCAGTTAAAATGAAGTGAAATGAAGATGTGCTGTCTTTGGGAACTACCTGCAGAGGGTGGTGAAATTCTACCTTAGATGACTTGCTGTTTGTTACATGCCATGTGCTGGTAATTTCTGCCATCTTGCAGAGGACATTGACAGGCTGTGCTAGTTTGAATGTATGTCTCCTGAAGACTTGGATTGTTTTTTTCATGGTTGAATTCTTGTTTGATTTCCTAGTTTTCTTTTTATTTTGATAAGTAGAAACTTTGTATCTGCCATGTGCAGGTGCCACCGTTTCCCTCCTCTCTGCCCCCATTCCACTGAGGGCCCTGCTCAGTGGGATTGTCGGAATGCTCCTTGGAATGGAGGGCAGACAGTTAGTGGGGGTGGCCAAGGCCTCTGGGTATTCCTCCCCCCACTATGGCTCTTATAATCTTTCTACCCCCTCTTCTGCAAAGTTCCCTGAGCCATGATGGGTGAGTTTTAAGTCTACTTTAGCATTGAGGTCTTAGCAGCTTCTAGATTTCTACTTTGGAATGTTTTGAGTGTCCTCCGTGTCTGTCTCCAATTCTTATCCTTGCTGCATGTTTCCTAGGCATTTATATTGATTAATCTCTCAAGTTAAATGTTGGAAAGAAGTGATATCAAATATTCTTATCTCATTCCTGATCTGAAAGGAAAAGCTTTCAGTATTTTAGTATTAAATATTACATCTAGCATAAATACCTTAATACCAAATTAAGAAATAACAGGGATGAACCACAATGTATTCACAGAGGTATTTAGTATACCCACAACAGCTGAGCCAAACTAGGAACAAACTAACAAATGAACGGCAAAATGGATAAACAAATGTGTTATCTCTACGTCACCAAATACTATGTAACAATCTAAAATGGCTGTTTATTGCCATACACAACAACATGGAGGTTCTCACAGGCATAGTGTTCATCAAAGGGCACATGTGGCTATATAAGGTAATTTCTCATATTTGGGAAGACTTTTGTTACTATGTTGCAGCTACTTAGAAGTTCTTGCAAACATGTCAATTAAAGAAATATCAGATATTAGATATCAGTGTGACTATTCATGTGAGAAAAAAATGTCTTTATTGCCTTACCACTCCCTGAATCTTAGTTAAGTACCATCATGACGTGTATTTTATCCATGCAGGTTCCTGTGGTGAACACACCTAGGGTGGCCCCAGTGAGTCATGTGCTTGCAGAATCCCCAGAACCCATGGTTTGCTTCTGGCCAATAGAACTCACAAAGACTGTGGGGCAATACTCTATCTTAGAAGTCTCAGAGAGAGACTCCTTTGATGGTCTGGAGAAAATAAATGTAGTGTATGAGGGACGCATGAGGTGACCTCTAGGAGCAGAGAGTGGTCCCAGGTGACAGAAAAAAAACTCCAAAACACAACCTACCAGGAATTAAAATCTTCCAACATCCACTCAAGCTACCCAAACCTCCAGAGCTCTGGAATCCAACCTTGCCGACACCTTGTTCCCAGCCTTGGGAGACCCTGAGCAGAGGCTCCAGCTACGTTGTGCCCGGACTCCTGTCTCATGGAGACAATAAAATGTATGTTGTTTCAAATCATGTGATTGTGGGGACTTCTTACACAGGAACAGATAATTAATGCAGGCCCATCAATTCTCACAATACCTGTCTTCCTTGTCTGGGGGAAGTGTGCTGTGGAAACAACCAAAGTAACAAGTTTTTGAACCTGCTTCAATGTGGATTAGAGGCTCTTAGCACTCAGGCCCATCTAGCGTACTGGGGTCCTTCCCACAGAGCCCACGGCCTTCTTTTTCTCTTTCCCGTGTGTTTCTCGTTCTTGCTTTAGTGGATTATCTCAGTCACTTCTGTAGAAAGCATGCATGGAAATTACAGGGCCGTGATGCTGCCTATCAAAAATATATTCTGATACCTATTTATTTGATTGACAACTGGTTTATAGAATTCTGTCTTGGAAAAAATTGAAGGAATTGGTCCACCAGAGGTCAAAAAAATTCTGAGGGCTGGAGAGAAGGCTCAATGGTTACAGGAGCTTGCTTGCAAAGTTTGATCGCTCAGGTTCAATTCCCCAGTACCCACGTCAATCCAGATGCACAAAGTGGCCCACGTGTCAGGAATTCATTTGCAGTGGCAAGAGGCCCTGGCATGCCTGTTCTTTCTCTCTCTTCCCCTCTCTCTAACTCTTTCATCTCTGATTTCTAGCACTTTGTATGTCACCCCTATCATTTCTTAATTTGATATTAGGGTATTTATGCTAAATGTAATATTTAATACTAAAGTACTTTAAGCTTTTTCTTTCAGATCATACAAATGTCTTCAGAAGTGGAGGCAGAAGTTCAAGGCCAGCCTAGGCTGTATAGCAAGACCCTGACTTAAAACCAAACAAACAGGGCTGGAGGGATGGCTCTGTAGTTAAAGATGCTTGCTTTCAAAGCTTGCCAGTGCAGGATTCAATTCCCCAGTATCTGCATAAAGACAGATTCACAAAATGGTGTCACATGTGGCTGGAGTTTGCAGCTACAAGAGGACCTGGTACAACCTTTTCCCCCTATCTCTCACACACAAATAAATAAGTAAAAATATTTGAAACAAATAAAAGAAAACTAATGAATAATTATCATTAATAAGTAAATTTAATAAGGCCAATTTATAAAGGGGGCTTTAAATTATGACAGCATACAATTAACAGTTTTCATTTAACATTATGACAACATACAATTAACAATTTTAAAACACACAGGTTGTGGTTACAAGACATTGAGAAATCAAGCTGGAATTGAGATGGAAGCCAGTTAGCTGTCATAGTTCTGGAAAGCTCTATGTGGGCTTCTGGGAAAGGAAAGTCACCTACAGTCTGGACAAGCAGTGGATCCTGCAAGATACCAGGCAAGATGTATCCATGGTGCAATAGTGGCACATAAGTTATGGGGGTAATCAAATGCTCTCTGATTGGATATGAGGCCTCTCTCAGTGGGAGGGAATTCATGCCAGGTACTGACAACTGAGTCAACAGCTTATGGCCTGGAAGGCTGAAGACCCTAGAGGGAAGCTGTCACTGTTTGTTTTTTGTTTTCTTTTGCTAAATGCCTATCAAAAAACCTTCTAAATGTATTTGTTCTTGCCCTTTGATTAATGTTGTTCTTCCTGTTGGTTAGAGCCTTTTTTTTTTTTTACAGATGGCCACAAATACCAGGGAAACTCAAGACTCATCAAAATGCCAAGAAGAAGAGAGAGCCAAGTGCTAGGCACTGGATGAGTCATCTCTATCACAGCTGCCAGGATGGAGGGAGCATTGCAGAGGAAACAAAGGTGGTGGATTGAATATGAGAGCCGCTCTCACTGCTGGCCAGAGAACCTTCTCTATGGAGATTGTGGTGACACTGAGGAGACTCAAAACTTATCAGTGAATAAGGGCTGTGGAGAGCTCAACACTGAAGATTCCTATCATGTCTTTCAAGGCTCAGGGAACACTGCAGAAGAAGAGGCAGATAGAATATAAGGGTCTCAGGGTGTAAAGGTGTGCTTTGGGCACTATCCTCCCAACATAAAACGACTGGTGCATTTATGACCCCACAGCGATTACTTATGCTCTCATAGGGCCTGGACATCCTGAGCCCATAAACCTCTGGCATAAAGGATCGAGGAGGACAAAAAGAACGAGGCAACAGAGCAGAAGAAGGACTACAGGGAAAGAGGAGGACCCTCAGTGGAATAGGAGTGGACAAAGTCCCTCCCCAAATTTTTTTTAAAAGTAATAAGCAGAGAAACTGTGTAAAAGCATGCAGGAATCTGAGGCAGGAAGATGGCTGGGAGTTCAAGGCCATCCTGGACTACAGAGTGAATTCCTGGCCTATCTGAATTAAAATGAGACCCTGTGCAACAAACAAACAAATAAACAGGGAGATGCAGAGATTGCACAGTGGTTGAACGTGCTTGCTTGCAAAGTCTGGTGGCCTGGGTTCCATTCCCCAGTATTCATGTTTGTAAAGCCAGATGCACAAAGTGGTGCATGAACTTGCAGTTCATCTGCAGTGGCACGGGGCCTGGTGCTCCCATACTTTGTCTGTCTCTCTCAAATAAATAAATAAATAAATAAATAAATAAATAAATAAATAAATAAATAAAAATATTAAAGAAGCAAAACAAAAAAACAAAGGTTGGCAGAAGTAGCTTAACCATGTGGAGGAATGAATGTTATTTTATCTAGCATGCTTACTGTTCACTTAAAGTAGGCGTGGGAGGCTACTTTTTGGCTTCTTGAGAGTATGGTGTTCATATTTACTCACGTGTGTGCATTGTATCTTGCATTATTCATTTAAATACTCCTCTGACTTGCTTTGTGCCATTAGATAGTAATTCACCCGGAGTGTTTATGCCTGGTTCCTCTTTCTGCTTCCAACCTCGGTTTTGAATATTCTCTCTTTTACCTTGTGATCACCTTTATCACACTTTTATTCACTTTCCCACGGAGAAACCAGTCTGCCAAAAGACGTTTGATAAACAGAAGTGTGAAAAGGACAATAGGCTTGGGAGGTGGTCAGCAGTTAAAGGTGGGTGCTCGCAAAGCCTGCTGACTTGAATTTGCATTTCCCTTGCACACATGTAAAACTGGGAGTAAAGTGGTGCATGTGTCTGTGATCACACAATGGCAGGTGGAGCCAGATCCAAAGCTAGACTGGTATTCCTTTGCAGCCATAACAGACCCTGTCTCAAAGAAAGAGCTCAGCACCATGGCTTTAGGAGTTACTATGTCACTGAGTCCTTCTCCAAGGCTAAAAACCAGGCCACGTTTCTTTGGATGGTATCATTGCTAGTGTCTGGATATCTAAAGCTAGAATCACAATGACTATGAAAATGTATCTTACCTACTATCCCTCAAGGCTGGAGGTTCTATTTTACTTCTAATTGAGAGGAAAATTCTACCTATGTCCTCTGCTTAGCTGGGGGAAGTCCCAGATCTAGACTTCTTCAGCTCCTTCTCCTCAAACTACAGAGATCTATATAATTCTTTTTAAACTTGTACACACAACTACTTTCTGCGAATCTGACTATAATCCGCCAGGCAGGCTTTAGGTATGTGAATTCCAGTATCAACCATTGCACTTTCTGGAAGGATGGAGGTAAGACTTTCAGTTTAGATTCATTAGACTCTCTAAGTTAGACATGTAAATAGCTATTCTTATTATATTTAAAATCTAGGGGGGCTGGGGAGATTGCTCAGTGGTTAAGGTGCTTGCCTGCAAAGCCTAACAACCCAGGTTTGATTCCCCAGTGCCCTCATAAAGCCAGATGCACAAAGTGGAGCCCATGCATCTGGAGCTCATCTACAGTGGCTGGAGGCCCTGGCACTCCTATTTCCTCTCTCTCTCTCTCTCTCTCTCTCTCTCTCTCTCTCTCTCTCTCTCTCTCTCTCTCTCCTCCTTGTAAATAAAAAATATATACATTTATTTATTTATTGTTAATAATTAGACATTCAGTATGAACAAGTCTTGTGTTGGTACCTCCATTTTCCTCTTCCCCAGCCCCAACCCATTAAGGGCCCCTCCTCAGTGGGATTGCTGGAATGGTCCATGTCATGGGGGTTATGAATTGCACGAGCTGAATGACCATTTTGTGCGTGTGTGTGTGTGTGTGTGTGTGTGTTGTTGTTGTTGAGGGGAGCAATGTCTCTGGATATTCTCCCCTACCATGGCTCTAACTATCTTCCGCCCCCTCTTCCATAAATTTCCCTTAGTCATTGTGGGTTTTAAATCTGCTTTATTGTTGAGCTCTTGAGAGTCTGTGGAATTTTGCTTTGGCCTATGTTGGGCCTCCTGAGTGTCTGTCTCCATTGTCCCTTCATAGGTTCTCTGACTTGCTGTGGGTGGAAATAGTTCTTTAACTCATCAGCTGCTACCTTCAAGGTTTCATTGGGGCTCTGGATGGTGAGTTAGGGGTGGTTTGTCTCTTGCTTGGAGGTCCCCCATCATCTCAGTTCCTGATGGTGAAATTAGGTTGCCCATGGTTCTCATTGCTTTCTGAAAAATACAAACAGAATCTCCAATGAGCATGAGATTAGTATTGGTTAAATGGAACAAACATTGTTAATTTGATGAGATTTTTAGTGAGTGTGACTTTTCTGTAGACCTATGGTTAGTGGGGTCTTCCCCTTGGAGATCAAGTTCTAGGTCTCCTTAGGAAGTTGCCTTGGATCCTGGTGCCAGTTAAGGGTTCCTTGCCACAGAGTGGGTCTCAGCCAATTAGCCAGCCGTTGATTATCCCCCAGTTTGAGCACCACTATTTCACAGATGGGGACTCCTTGTCTTGCTGGTCTGTGTCATAGATCAGTGTGTTCTGCATTCTCAGGCCATCAGTCAGTGTTGTGTAAGGATGTCCCCTGCTTCCTCAGAATATTGTTCATCTGCTTCCCCTTCTAGTGATACACAGACTACCTTCTGGGAGCTGGTTTTGTTCTGGATCCAGCAGGGTCTCTTGGTGTTGTATGATAGCAATCTGTGGAATCTTCAGTATTAGGGTCTTATCTCTTGCGTATTCAAGAGCTGTGACAAAAGCTTGTTTGTTTTTGGAGACCTCATAGGTCACTTTGATCAACAGCTCATTATGGGAATTAACTAATTACTGGGACCGGGAGCCATAGACCAGAGCCATTTGTCTTAGAGGCCACTTTGGGGCCCTTGTTACCATATGATATCCCCATCTATCTCAAGAAAAATATTTTAAAAAATACTTTAAAAAATACTAAAAGGCCAAAAATAGAAAACTTTGTTTCACCCCCTTTTTTTGGTCCATTTGAGCAGCTAAAACAAAATCATTAGATTTTATAATTTGTAAACAATACAATTTATTCCTTCTAGCTCTAGAGGTTGGCAAGTTCAAGATAAAGACACCAGCAGATTTGGTCCCTGGTGAGGATTCATTTTCTGCTTCATAAGTGGCACCTTCTACGTCCTCACATTGAGAGGGGTTAGGAGGAAGAACCCCCCACAGATAGAGAGGGATGGCTTCAGACAGAGGACGACATGTCACGTACCCTCCCAGGCCATAGCTGACCACTCCCCCCAGCAAGGAAATCTTTAAAAGTCCAAACTCAAACTTGGGAGGGGCCTTTTGGCTTTTGCCTTCTGTCCGGACTGCTGGCGGGGATGTGATTGGAACAGGGCCGGTGAGTGTTATTTTTCCCCCCTCTCTGATCTTTTTGAGATCAGAGGAGGGGAAAGAAGGGAAATTTTCTTTAACATATGTGTTATTTTGTTTCTTCACTTTTTTGGGTGATTCATGCACTTTGTGAATGTTTTATGACCTCACGAACCACATGGTGATTGATCTGCCTTTCCATCCCACTTTTCCTTTTCCCAATTAAATATATCAGAATAAATGTGTGTAAAAAGAATTTACTTCTGTCCCTGGGTATAATTCTTTTTGCATCAGAGGACACGAACTCAGAGGTGGGGGAAATTCCAAAAACTCTCTCTCGGTGTCACTTATGATATTAGTTATCAATTACCATATCAACATGACATAAGGAATGGACAGGCTTCCTCTTGCATCTTGTGGAGACCACTAATCCTGTTCATGAGAGCTCTGCCTTTGACCTAATCCCCTCTCAAAAGTACTACGTCTTAACACCTGATTCCTGGTAGTAAAGATTTCTAAATAAACCTTTTAAGGGAAGGCCAACACGAACACCAAGTCCATAGCAAGAACATACCACATTTTCCATAAGATGTAGCTTCTCATGAATAAGTATCCGCAACAAAGCCTACACTGGTAGCAGAATTAGTCACTGGAAAAATAAACTCACTTTGATCATCCAAGCTGTCTCCGCACGTGTGATATGTTGGTAGTCATGGATGGCTCCATGCGTTCTAAAGTGCTGCCCACCAATGATTCCGAGTCATTGGAAAAATAAAGCAGAGGAATAACAATATTTTTGATACGGGGTGATCGGGGGTTAGAATTCAGATAACACCCAGCAAAAATTTTAATGCAGCCCAAGTTTAAAGAGTATCTGAACTCTTGTCTATAAAGTGAAAGAATTAAAATCATAGACAACAAGATAGTAAGGTATAGTGGGAGACTTTATTATTTAAGGAAACATGGGGAGTTACAGAGTTTTCCAGCCACAAGTGTGGGGAAAACACGTGTCAGAGAGTTTAACAGAACTTATACTGTTCAGCTAAACAAGCAGAGAAAGAAAAGATACAGAGGGCTCCCATCATGAGAAGGAGAGGTTCATGAGGGAATCATGAGGGAAAAAGTCTGGAGCCTGCCCTCACCCCAGCCATTAGCTGGGGTGGGGGTAGGCCTTACCTTCCTAAGGCCAGGAGAGTTAGAGGTCCTTCTGTTAGTCTGTCATGTGGGGGAGGAGATGGGCTTTCTTCTAGGGAAGTTAATTTAAGTTTTCCCCAGGTGAGTCAGAGAGACAGCTGATTGGTTTATATCTGACCAATCAGTTTTAGCCCCTAGGTTGTAGCTCTAGCTAGACACCTCCCACTCAAGGGGAGGGATTGTCTCTGCAGATGCCTGACCCTGTCACACTTTGTGGAATAAGCTTGACAAATTGACAAGTAAGATTGCTTCTATTCCTGACAGAAATTTGCAGAAATTTTGTCATTTACATAAAACTGATATGTGCATTTTTTTCCACCGGGTCATTACAGCATAAGGTTGGGCCAGGGCAAAAGGAAGAATAGCTTTGCTGAGTTAATCACCCTCCTTCCAGTTGTAATAACCCCACAGGTCACTTCACCTCACTAGGGGCCATGAACAGCCATGCTTTTACTTAGGGAAAACTGGTTGTGAGCAATGGCCCTTTCTTTTGATGCTCAGCTGCCGTTAAAAGCTGATAAAAGCTGCAGAGATGGCTCAGCAGTTAAAGGTGCTTGCTTGAAAGCGAGACAGCCTGGGTTCAATTCCCCAGCACCCCATATAAAGCCAGATGCACAAAGTGGTGTATGCATCTGGAGTTTGTTTGCAGGGACAAGAGGCCTTGGTATACCCATTTCCTCTCTTTCTCTGCTTGCAAATGAATATCTACTTGCAAGCAGAGGGAGAGAGAGAGAGAGAGAGAGAGAGAGAGAGAGAGAGAGAGAGAGAGAGAGAGAGAGAGAAAGAGAGAGAATGGGCATGCCAGGGCCTCCAGCCACTGCAAACAAACTCCAGATGCATGCACCATTTTGTGCACCTGGTTTTACTTGGGTACTGGGGAATTGAACCTGGGTCATCAGGCTTTGCAGGCAAGTGCCTTAACTGCTGAGCCATCTCTCCAGCCTTTCCAGTGGTTCTTATGAGGCCATGCTGTGCCCAGTTAAGTAGTCACGTGATTCCTTTACCTACCTTATTTGTAGCTTCCAAGATTCACTTTACTCTTCAGGTCTGAACACTTCATTCTCGTGCTCTGGTCCTCATCACAAAGTGTGGCTTTGGTGTGGGTTGACCCCATCTTCGCCTCCAAATAGTCTCTCCCTCTGTGACTCTGAGGAAAAAGCCTCCCATTCAGAAGGGAGCTCCAGAGTGGAAGACATAGTAAAGTAGATTAGCAAGAACCTACGGGGCCCTAAGTAACTACACTCCACTTCAAAGAGCATTTGCCCACCGAGCCCTCCTTTCACACATGGCCTTGCATCTAAAGATTAGGCTCCCCTAGAATATTCTGAAGTACTTACTAAAGAACCTTGTAAAGTCAAGACACAAAGAGCCATTCTGTTCTCAGAAATGCCTACATCTATACCACGGCGAGTCTCACACTTCTATATTATATCTCCTGCTCTCTCTCCTGCTGATAACAATCTGGCGGGACTGGCACATGGCTTTGTACTCTGTCCCGCATGTGGGCATATGGTGCATGCTAAATATAAATGCTGCTTGGCAGGATCTTTTCTCCTTTTCCTTTGTTTCTGCAAAAGGACGGAAGAAAAATGTGTAACCTCTCCAAAGTGAGACTTTCAGGAAGTGGAATTGTCTTGACAACAGGCCATGTTCACATACCTTAAGGACTATTTGGGCATGGGGAGCAGAGGCAGCCGTGTCTGCCCACTGCCTCGCTGAGCTCATGTGTATTACTTTCTTCAATTTAAGGCAGATTGGTGCCTGCATTGCTCACTCGCTTGGCTGAATTTCCAGGGGTTGGTTCACCTGCCTTTCGGAGATAAGTTAGCTTAGGTCAGGTTATGCTACAATAACAAACAGCTGGAGAAACACAGTATACCTTTACCTCCAGTTCATGCTACATATTCAATGCTAGTTGATGTGGGGCCTTCGCTCTTCACAGTCACCTTGGCCAGGTGACGGAGGCTTTGTTTCAACCATGACCATTGTGCCCATGGTTGAAAGGGGATGAACCACTATCTGGGAGTGAGAACATCCCAGGCTCTCTTTATATGGAACAAAACGTGTCTCATGCTACATCTCATTTCAGTGAATTAGAGAAGCATCTCTCAGTATGGACCTGAAAGACAGGTGGAAGGATTCTGCAACTAGCACCAATGATTACCACACCTCCTGCCAGAAATATGAGTTGATACCTGCTCCTGCCGACAGCAAAGCACGTGTTCTAGGTGTGCTAATGGCACTGTTGAGGAGAGACAGCAGGATTCCATAGGGTTTCAGCTATTCCATAGAGGTCTTCATCGTGGAGTGCTGTCTTGAAGCAATTGCTTAGAATTTTTAAAAGATTTTTATTGACAACTTCCATAAATATAGACACTGTACAATGATCATAACCCCCACCCCCTTTGTCCTTCCCAGCCCCCTCCCATGGAATCCCTTCTTCTTTCTAACTAGTATCTTCTATTTTTTTTTTTTAGTATCTTCTATTTTGATGTACTCATGTTTTTACTTCTCATATGCAGATCTCGTGTAGGTAGTGGTAGGCACTGTCAGGTCAAGAATATCAAGGCCACTCTGTGTCTGAAAGACAGCATTGGAAGCACTCCTCCCTTCCTCAGGGTCTCACATTCTTTCTGCCACCTCTTCCACAATGGTCCCTGAGCTTTGGAGGGTGTGACAGAGATGTCTCACTTAGTGCTGGACACTCCATTGTTGCTTCTTTTCAGGACTATGGTGGGTTTTGAATCACTCCAGTGCTCATCACCATCTGAAAAGGGAAGCTTCTCTAAGTCAAAGTGAGAGTAGCATTATTCTATGGGCACAAACATCAGTGTTTAGAGGGCAGTTTGTTGGACATAATGCAATGCTTAATTTTTGAAGAAGTATCTTAGCCCAGGGATACTTGGATTGGGGGTCATCAGGCCATGGACACAGATTCACCCTCCTCTTTAAGTCTCCAGAACTGGGTGGAGGACCCCCCCCCCCAAACACACACCATGAGACCCAGAATTGAACAACCATGAAAACCAGCTGACCTGCTTCCTGCTGTCCCTGCCAGGATTCCCAGTATCCTGTGGTCTCTTCTCCTTCCAGGAGAGCCTGTTCTTTTGGGATAGCAGAGACCCCAGGAAAGCTGTGATTGCAAGGAGTGTGATTTGTTAGATCTTAAGGACTGGGGGATGTCCCAAAGCCACTTAACGGGGTGAAAAATTGTAGCTGTGTCTGACAGGATGTGGAGATCCTCAGCCTCTGAACTGATGGTGCCCAGCACAGGTTTCTGATCAGGAGGGCAGTTGCGAGGAAGGCTTTGCAGGGTGACACTTTCATGGCTGGCAGAGGCCTGTGAGAAGAGGCAGTGGCAGGCTGCTTGCCATGCCCTGGCCCCGACAGATGAATCCTGTCCCTGTGGAGGAGAGTTAAAGCAAAGAGCATCCGGCTCTCTGGAGAAACTGAGGAGAGATAACAAGACGGATTTGACTGTCCACGACCGCCTGGCACAACGTGCAGCTCTCAGCAGTTTTTAGCAGGATTCTGCTAATGAATGTAGAACCGGGGACTGGCAGCTCCGTTTCCTCTGGTATTAACATTTTTTACTTCATTTTAATGAAGAAAATGAGATTCTTCTCAGTTTCTCATCACTGCGCCCGGTTGGGGAGGGTATGACATTTAACAACAGTGCTTTGAAAAAATATTAAGCATTATACAAATATGAGGAATTGTTGCTGTTATTATTTCTGATGGAGCTCCCATGCAGCTTTGAGTCAGCGTTAATATTGAGGGGATATTGAAGGGATTAGGAGGGACTCTGTAACTATCGGGTTGTGACTTGGGATGGCCTTCCTAGAAAGGGCCAACTAATCTGGTCATATTAAATCC
>PVHP010038191.1:0-17560 GCA_004024765.1 Zapus hudsonius | reverse complement strand
ATAAGCTTACACTGAATTATGAATTCATTCTTAGTGTAAGGTATGAGGTTTATATTAGTATAATTTTCTTTATAATTCTATGTAAATTCCATCAAACATATATATGTTAAATGATTTTTTTGAAAAAGGTTTCTTTTATCTCAGTGAATTTTTTGTTGTTGTTGTTTTTTCGAGGTAGGGTCTCACTCTAGTCCAGGCTGACCTGGAATTCACTATGTAGTCTCAGGGTGGCCTTGAACTCATGGCCATCTTCCTACCTCTACCCCAAGTGCTGGAACTAAAGGCGTATGCCGCCACACCCAGCTTGCAGTTTTCAATTTTAATCCATTAAATGGCTTATTTTCTTTTTTTGTGTAGTCTTTGTAAAATTAAAAATAAAAGGTTTATTTTAAAAATTAATGTAGAAGGAAAATGAGAACAGATTTTCAATGGTACAGGAGACAATAATATACTAAATAAACCACAATGAGTGCCCATTATTGACAAGGTTCAGTTGCTGCTACAAGCACTCCAGGCATCATAAGTAAGTTAATTTAACAATTTTTTTCCAGGTAGGGTCTCACGCCAGCCCAGGATGATCTGGAACTCACTCTGTAACCCCAGACTGGTCATGAACTCATGGCCATCCTCCCCCCTCTGCCTCCTGAGTGCTGAGATTAAAGGCATGTGCCACCACGCCCAGCCCAATTTAACAGGCTTTAAATACAACACTTACTGAGCTACTCTTCAAATGGCTTATTTTCTGTATTCTCTTCCTTGTTTTGTTGTTGTATAATTTTCAGAATACAAGTAAGTCTTATTACACTATATTTTACTCATTTTTAACTATATTTTACTTGCATATATAAACAAGTTTTTTGAGTGATTACAGATAATACTGTTATTTTTAATTTTTAAAAAATTAATAAGTAGAAACTTCAGCAACAACACACAAAGGGGGGAAATTGGCTATCTCTTGTGCAATTCATAACCCCCTACCTCTGGACTGATCCAGTATGCCCACAGTGGGTCCCCAGTGGATTGGGAACAGAGAGGAGGGAAATGGGGATACCATCACAAGATTGGCTCATACAATGTATCTAATTATTGACAATAAAGATATTTTAAAAAAAGAAACTTTGTATGTACAAGTCATGTGTTGGTACCACCATTTCCCTCTTCCCTGCCCCCATTCCACAATGGGATTTCCTCAGTGGGATTGCTGGAAGGCTACATGGGGATTGAGGGCTATGTGTTGTGCAAGCAGCAGACAGTTATTGGGGGAGGGGCAATGTCTCTGAATATTCCCCCATACTGTGTTTCTTACAATCTTTCCTCTCCCTCTTCTGCAAAGTTCCCTGAGCCATGGTGGGTGAGTTTTAAGTCTACTTTAGTGATGAGCTCTTAGCCGCATTTGGATTTCTGCTTTGGGACATTCTGAGTCTCCTTGGTGTCTGTCTCCATCACCCTGGCACAGGTTGTTGGAACCACTGTGGAGCAGCGCTCTTGCTCATCTCTCCACTCACCTCTGTGATTTCTAGCTGAGGTGTGAGGGGTGGTTCTTCTGCCAGGGAGTCAGCTATCATTTCTGGTCTCATTGGTAGAGTTACATTGTCCGCAGTTCTCGCTGCCTTCTGAAGGATACGAACAGGTTCTCTAATGGTGAGATCACCATAGGTTAAATGGGACAAGCATTGTTAATGTGGTGAGATTGTACTAGGTGGAGGCTCTCTTTAGGCCCATGGTTAGTGGGAGCATCCCTCGGAGTCCAGATTCTTGGTCTCCATGTGCCTCTAAAACCTTTTCTTTATAAGTTAAGTATGTTGGGTATTTTTTCATAGTAACATATAGCTGACAAATATAATATTATATGTATATACATACATTTACACATACATATTTTGTGCTCAAAAGCAGTGGGGAAACATGTAAACATACATGTAAGTCTCCTTACTGTATGGCTTTTTGAATACTCTAATAACATGAAATCCTAAGTGAGGGAATATTAACTACAGTGTATCCTCAACTAAGGCAACTATTTCTTATATATCTAAAACATATATATATATATATATATATATATATATATATATATATATATATAAAATTTCTGGTGCATTGCTCAGTATCTTTTGAGAAACAGTAAATTATATATAGTCGTTGGGGGAAAAATCCATGTTTACTCCACTTCAGTGACTTAACAGCACCTGTTTTTCTTAACAAAAATATAATCATATTTCATTCTATTGAATAAAATTCAACTTTTCCAAGCTTCAATGGTTGGAAATATCAAAAGGTTCAAAGTCTTGGTCTGTGCATAGTCTGCAAACATTTCAAGGCTTCAGCAGGTTGTCGAGTGTTTAAATGACCTTGTTTTCCAGAACAAAACATTCTGGAGAAAATCTTCCTGAGACGTTGGTTACTGGAGAACAAGATAAACAGGTTTTATTGAAGAAAAAAAAATGTTAACTTTCATCTCAGGAAGTAAACATGCTATTCAAAAACTAAGTGCATTTATTCTCAGAAAAGTATGATTGTTTTCTGAATGTCAGTATTATAAAAGTATTCCTAGTTCTATTTACTTCCCATTGGCTTCTCCAGCCTTTCTCAGAAAACAGTCATTTTTAAACTCTAATTTTGGCTTGTGTAGTCGGTGATCTCTCAAAGGCACCCACACCATTCTTTGTATCTTTCTCAAAAAATACATACAAGGTCATTTCTTACTATCAAATACATCCCTAATACAAGTTAATTGTGTTCAGGTTTTTTTTTTATAGCCAGAGCAAACGTGGGCTAAAAGTGATTATTTATTAATGATTTATTAATGATTCCTGAATGGGGAAAGTTGATAAATATAAATCTTCTCCTATATCTTTTACTTATCTACACCATAGTCAACATACTTGTCAATCTGGTTGGAAAAACCTGAAATCAAGCTGCAAGAGTTGATCTCTTCTCATTTTGAACTCCTGCAATTGAAATGAAAGTAAATTCTGTATGTAAAACCCTTTTCATTCCTTGTAACTTACTTCCTTGTTCCCACAAAAATTCACAAACTCCTTTCGAAGACATCAGTTATTTTTAGAAGGATGTGTATGGTTAAACCCAAAGTCAAATTATCAGTGAGGAGACTCTGAAAACTGTCAACATAATTTTAGTAAGATTATCAATCCCAATAGTTACTCAGAATAACAGATTATAACACACATCTTCAACATGCTCAATTCTAGTTTTCAGGTGAACACCCCATGAAAGAAGGTGGGAGAATGGGCCTTGCAAACACATAATATCAATGTCAAGTTCCACATTTTAAAAAAATATGTTTATTATAAATAGGTATATACTTTGTATGAGCAAATCTTGTGAAGGTGTCCCCATTTCCCTCCTCTCTGTCCCCTACCCACTGGGGTCCTTCCTCGGTGCACATATTGGATCTGTCCATGGGATAGGGGGTAATGAACTGCACCAGAGGTAGCCAGTTTTTTTTTTCTTCTCCCTTTGTGCATTATTCCTGAGGGAGCAATGTCTCTGGATATTCTCCTTCACCATGGCTCTTACATTCTTTCTGCCCCCTCTTCCTCAGTTCCCTGAGTCATGGTGGGTGAGTTTTAAATCTGCTTTATTTTTGAGATCTTAAGTATCTCTGGATCTTTGTCCTGGGCTGTGTTGGGTATCAATGGCGTCTGTCTCCATTGACCTTTCATAGGTTATCAGACTTGCTGTGGTGATTGGTCTCCTTTCTCATAGATTTCATTTGCACCCTGTGTGAAGGCTAGGTGTGGTCTGTCTCCTGCCAGGATGTCAGCTTTCATCCAATGACTTGTTGGTGGAATTGAGTTATCCCTGGCTCCCTTACTGCCTTCTGAAAAATATAAACAGAATCTCCATTGGAGAGTGAGATCAATATAGGTTAAATGAGACAACATTGCTATTTTGGCTAGCTCCTAATGGGTGTAGCCTCTTTGTAGCTTTCTGGTAGTGGGAATTGCCCCTAGGAGCCCGAGATCTTGGTTCCCATAAGGCTTTGCCACGGATCCCAGCTCCAGTTAAGGGTTCCTTGTCACTAATCAGATCTCTTAGCCAATCAATAAGCCAGTGATTACCCTCCTAGGTTTGGAGCCACTACTGCACAGATGAGCACTTCTTGAATTGTTGGTGTCTTCTATATAACAGTGTGGTCTCTGCATTCTCCAAATATCATTGACCAATTTCCCCTGGCAGCTCATGCAACACCTTCCAGTGTTACACATGCTACTATCTGGGAGCTGGTTACCATTCTGGATCTAGCAGGATCTCTTGGTGTTGTTTGATGACACTCTGTGATTTCTTCAGTAATAAGGTCTTACCTTAGGTGTGGGACAGTTATTCAAGAGCTTTGACAGAAGTCTGTCATGTTTTGGGGACCTCATAGGTTTCTTTGATAAACAGCTCAATGTGGGAAGGAACCAATAACTGGGACAGAGAGATGCAGGCCAGAGCAATTATTCTTGAGGTTAGACTTCCTCCCATTCTATTCATGGCCCCTCGTACCAGGTGGTACCCACAGCTTCCTCAAGAGCTTTAGTGTATTCAAGCTAGGGTTTGAAACATTGAACTCCTACTGTATGAAGCAACTATCCCAGAGATCCTGAGTATCTAAGGCATCTTAATAAACAGTGTCTTATTCAACACATACAAAGGAGCAGGGTTTCAGATATAAGAGATGCCTTCTTCCTGATTGCCCATCACACTAGGAATGCTCAGACAGCCAGACCTAGTGACATGGGTACAGGTGGGAACGGATATACATCTTTATCTGTTGTTATCATGGATGCTTTCCCTTAGGTTGTTCTGTAGTCTTTGTGATTTGATATAGAAAAAAAAACCCAAAACCCAAAAACCAGATATAGTCTTGCAGCTTGGTTTGAGGTTTTTTCCAACAATGTTGTGCATCAAGTGTCTTAACTTGAGTGTAGGTTAAGTTTTTTTAAAAATAGTTTTATTTATTGATTTGCGAGGGGAGAGAGAGAGAGAGAGAGAGAGAGAGAGAGAGAGAGAGAGAGAGAGAGAGAATAGGAATTGATATGCCATAGCCTCTAGCCACTGCAAAGGAACTTCAGACACATGCACCACTTTGTGCATCTGGCACGACTTGGGTTTTAGGGAATCAAGCACAGGTTGTCAGTGATGGTAGGCAAGTGCCTTAACTGCTGGGCCATCTCTCCAGTCCATCAAATGCAGATAAGTTTTGTTAGCAAAAAAAATACACTTAGAAAAAGAGATAAATATCTTTTCTGAAAAGATAATTATCATGCAAACTGGCTTTATATCCCCATAGGCTGGACTTTTATCAACATTTTTTTGTAAAAAGACCCAGTAATGCATAAAACAAATTGGCTTGTGAAAGAGATTTGACCATATGAAAGAGACTTGACCTTGTTTGGCATTAAAAATGACTGTTTCATTGGGCTCAGTGTAATAACAGAGCACACAAACCTCTTCTAAGTTGGTTAGCCACTATCCTCCCTTAGACCAATGCTTGCAAACAAAGGAAAGCCTCTAACCTCCAAGTCTATATGATGAAGGGCAATGATAATAAGGATAGCAACTACTCACTAAGTGCCTACTTGGCAGAGGGGGTTTTACACTGATTGTTTCTTATGAAAAAATATATGACTACAAACCAAATATCAAAGACACGGATGTTCATAGTGGCCAGGTACCTGGTGAATTCCTATAGTGAGGTTCACAATGCCATCCTTTGAACTCTGTTATCGAACTGAAGAGTTCCCATCATGCACCCATTCCTAATAATCCTATAAACTCATTATTGTTTAATTCAATTTTGTTGAAAACCCATCTGTTTTAGTTAGGGGGTCACGAGTCCAAATACCATTCCAGTCACTGCTATCATTATTAAGAAAGACAAAATAGAATTGAAAGAGGTGAGTTCAAAAGGAGACTAATAGTCACAAAGTTTAGCTAAAACCCAGCAGCAAGTGGGGAACTGACTCTTTGCTGCCTGGTTTAAACTCTGACAAATCTAACAGAGCTTCATGGTTTGTTTGTAAAGCATAAACAAACATTCTTGGTGTCAAATGGAGCCAAGAGAGTTTATCATTGCAGTTTACCCCTTCTATTACATCTGTCATTGGAGACCCAGCCAGTACCATCAAAATAAAGACTCATATAGTCCCTGTCAGGCCACCAAAGGTGAGAAAGTACCAAAAGCTCTAGCACCTTTCAGACAAACAGACACATGTGTCCCTAGCTGGTTTACTTTGGAATCTTGCTAAACATCCTATCACAAAATATAAGGCAGCATGTGTTCAACATGCTGAAAGGTTAGCTCAGTGGTGGTGGCAGACATGAGGCCCTGAGTATGATTCCCAGAACTAAAAGCTTGTCCACTACCACACCCTGCTTGGCAATTCTCTTGGAGTAATGCAGGACATTTTTTGTTCCCAGGGAAGTTACAAGGAAATTCCAATTAATTTGAAATTTTGGCAACACTGTGCCGCCTGCCTCATTTAATGACAAAAATTCCCATTCTTCCCCAATTCCAATTCTAAAGCATACGTTCCTCATCATTTTAGCATTTTTAATGACAAATTTCCCATTCTTCCCCAATTCCAATTCTAAAGCATACGTTCCTCATCATTTTAGCATTTATGAAATCAGAATGTAGATTACAACTGATGTTATCTTTCAGTTGTTATCAGCTCAAAAACGCAATGGTAATACAATTTTTCTTGCTGGTGTTGGTGAGTTGTCTAGATGATTTCTGTGGATATTGCTGGGCAATGGCAACGTTGAACATTTTAGTCAAGAGAAACTTTAAGGATCTCTTGAAGGCATAATTTGTTCTAATTTGTGAGAATGGCTATCCATTTGAAAAGAGAGAGCCTGAACCAAGAATGCCACTGAGGAATTCCATGCACAAAACGAATCACCTGGGTGGATGGAGACAACTGTGGTTCCAAGAGCCAGCTGCATCTCGAGCTGAAAACACCATCCACGTGGATGGTAAGATGGAGGGAGACACAAGTCCCCCGGATACCAGACAATGAAGCTGCACGATTGATGTTTGCCCAGCTGAATTTCCCTTTTGCTTTGGTCGGAGCATTCCTTGCTCTGCCCTCATTTTCCCATTTTGGATCAGAAATGCTGATGCTGGAAGTTTGCAAGTATGTAAACTTCTTTCTGGATGTTACAGGAGTTCACAGTTAAGAGCTTGCCTGCCTATCAGATGGCACTCTGGGCTTATACTTTACAAGAGTTTTGGAATTGTTAAAGAATCTGGAGACATTTTTGAAGTTGGACCGGATTCATTTTCCATTACAAGTTGGCTATGGACAGTTAGGCTTTATAAGTGAAATGTTTGGGTTTCAAGTTGACGAGGAGTGGATTTGGGATTGTTTATTTCGATGATCAACTTGACATGATCTAGAATTCACAAGAAAGGAGTTTTTAAGGATGCCTGCAAGGGATGCAGTAAGGTGAGCCTCTGGGCATATCTGTGAGGGTTTATCTAGATTAGGGTAGCTTCTGAGCATGCCTGTGAGGAATTATCTGGATTAGGTTAGCCTCTGGGATCACTCGGTGGGCTGTGATCTTGGCCTGGGTCAGGAGAAGGCTAGACACATATTAGCATTCATCACTCTGTTCCCTGATTGCGGACAAAATGTGAACAGCTCTGCCATCATGCCTGCATCCCACCATAGTGGAATGTAACCTCCAACCTTAATAAACTTTTCTTTTCTAAGTTGCTTTTGGTCAGAGCAAGTGGAAAGTAAAGGATAGAGCATATTAAAAAATCTAGACATTGTCTGTAAGACTTCCTTTGACACTTTCTGGTGTCAAAAAAATTACTGGCATCAAAGTTTACAACCTCAAAAAAAAATCCTAAAAGCAATAGTAGGAAAGCCCAGTTGTCACTGAAGAATATAAAAAGTGGAAAAGTATCGGTCTTGACAATTTTGAGTCTAAGCATGACTTGCAAAAACGAGACTCTAAATGTGAATGTGTAGGGGATCTTTCGTGGACATAGTTTGCTTGCATTTTTTCTTGTCAGAGAAGTGACATGTGATTTTAATAATCTTTGTCTAAATAAATCTAAAATAGCTCTCTGGGTTTAAAAATCAAAAGTCTAAGTGATAATAAAGTTTCATGCCATAGTTTAGTGGGCTCCCTTTCTTAGTAATACAAAATAATGGGTGCTGTATAGCCAGCGATGTCTTAAGTGGGTCCTATCATGACCAGCGGCTTCTGCAACATCTTCACTCTGTACTGAGATAGTAGAAAGTTCCTGTCTACTTGGTTTGAATATAATTTTAAGTTGACCATTCTTTCTCCACTCATATGACTTCTTCCCTAATTATGAATCTCATAATTTCTTCCAGATTGTGACAGTAGTCTTGGCCAAATCTCTTTGCCTCTGGTCTCTTTTCAGACCCACACATCCTTCTTGAAGATTAAATGATCTCGAGGAAATGTCACCGCATTCCTGGCAGCTCTGGGACTGACATCTCTGTTTCCTAAGGCATAGTCAGAATTATGATTTGAACATTAACTCTTCCCCATAGGCTCCTACAATGGGGGTTTTGTTCCCCACTGATGGACATTGAAAAGTGATTAGATCCTGAAGGCAATGATGCAGTCAATGGATTAATCCTTCCATTGATTTATAATTTGATGGTATTATTTGGAGGTGGTAAAAAGTAGGAGTTAGTGCCTAGCTGGAATAAGAAGATCATTGACTGTGTTCCCTGGAAAGATGTATGTTGTCTTCTATTCTTCTCTCTCTCTCTCTCTCTCTCTCTCTCTCTCTCTCTCTCTTTCTCTCTCTCTCCTTCCTCTCTGCCAGGAGTTAAACAGCTTTGCTCCACCAAGGCCCACTGCTATGAAATTCTTGACAATGTTGACCCAAAGCAATGAATCCAGTTGACCTCGGACCTCTGAAACTGTAAGCCAAAATCAGTATTTCCTCTTTTAAAATTGTTTCCATTGAGTACTTGTCACAGAGACAAAATAAAGACCTTGACTGATACAGTTGCCATATCCTGTCTCTCCATGGCCACAGGAAGCCAATCAAAGATCTTTCTTTCCTTTCATTTGTGAGCTCGGTGAGGTCAGAGTTTGAGCCGACATTGCTATTTCAAATCCTATTGACACATAATACGGCTCAAATGAATTGATCAGTAAATAAATGAACCCAATATATTTCTCAATCTATTTAAACACCCTAAGCAGCAACTATTTATCTCTGGAAGTTTTTACTTAAGGTTAGCCATCCCATACATATGGGAGAAAGTCCTAAACTGTTTACAACTATCATTACAACCATTCAAAAATTTTCTAGGCAAACTTTTATAGTCCTATTTCTTTTCTTCATCTCTCTTGCATCCTTTACTCCAACCATATCAGTCCTGGGGCATTTTTAAACAATATTGCTCTCACAGTTTTAGAGACATAAGCCTGAGAGCAAGATGCTATTAGGCGGCACTTCCTTTAGAGGGTAAGAAGAGAATACCTTTGTATCCTTTCCAGCTGGTTATGGTTTGGATTGGATTTTAAATGCAGTCCAAGGGCTTATGTCCTAAGGCCTTGTTTGCAAACCTGGGTGCCCTCGGGAGATGGTGAACCCTTTAGACATGAGACCTAGTAGAAGGAAGCAAGGTCTTTGAGAGTATGCCCTCAACGGGGACATTGTGACCTGGTCACCTCTCATTGCCTGCTGGCCAACAGGAGGTAAACAGTTTCCTCTGCTTATGCTTCCACCTGATGCACTGCTTCACCACAGGGCCAAAAACAACGGTGCAAAGCAAGCAGGGCCTTCAGCTTCTGAATCCATGAGCCAAACCTAAGGTTTCCTTCTTGAAGTTTTAGGTGGTATTTTTCATCTTAGCAGGTGCCTCTTGATCTCTGTTCTCTCTCTGTTTCTGTCCCTGTCTGTGTGTGGGGGGGGTTGTGTAGTACATGCGCATAAGTGTGCAAAGGTGCATACAGAACCAGAATGTCCTCCTTATTGCTTTTCCTCCTTATTTTCCTGAACCCGGAGCACCCTGTTATTTAATTATACTGATTAAATTCGACTGACCTGGGAGTCCCAGTGATCCTCCTGTCTCCACCCACCCTTAGTACTGGGGTTACCCACCAGTGATCCTCCTGGCTCCATCCATCCTTTGTTACCCAGGTGTGCAGTTGCAGTTACGCTCAGCTCTTATGTAGGCACTGGTTATTGAATTCAGATTCTCATGCTTGCACTGAGCCACCAGTGCAGCCCCTGATCTCTAGCTTCCCATAGCTTTCTACACTTGTATGCGTGTGTGTCTCTCCTCCGTGTGTTTCCTGATATACTGACTTGATGCACAAAGACTGCAAAATCAGGACCTAGACTTGCACTTCTTCCTGACTCCAGGCTCTGCAGGATAATGGGGCAGGATATTTGTATGATTTTCCTAGAGTATGACTTTTACTTTCATAAACATACAGACTAATCCCATCAGGTAATTAAAGATTCATAGTGAAAAGCAAACTATGTGACTAACTTTTCTTGCTGTGATAAAATACAGGAAGGAAAGCTTTATTTTGGGTGATGGTTTCAGAGGGTTACAGGCCAACATGATGGGGAAGTTATGGAGAGGCCGGTAGCAGCTTCATCCTTAGTGGCAGGAGCACATGGTGACCAGAAGGCAGAAAGAGTTTGACCAGAAGCAAGGTGAGTATAAACCATCAAAGGACTACCACCAGGGACCCACCTCCACCACCAAGGCACCATGCCGTAAAGTTTCCAGTCTTCAACAAGCTGGGAAAGAAGTGTTCAAACGTGAGTCTGTGGGAGACGTCTCAGATCCAAACCATGCCAGAAACATGTGATCTTTGTTTCAAAGAGGATGGACATCCACCTCCACATTCTCATGGCTTCAGAACACCAGCATACCTTTGCTCTTTAGTACATAGTTTGTATGTCCTTTCAGATGTCCTCATGATAGAACCCATGGCACATCTGCCAGACGCTCTGTCCCCTCAGGACTGAATTTTTCTCACTCAGGCAGAGCTACTAGTGACATCTACTCACAGATGGTTACAGTCCCTTTGCCTTTTCATCAGAAAATCAGAGTGTAGCAGGAGGCAGGCAGGGGAGACCTGCAATCCCTGTCACCTTTGTCCAAGCTCAAGCTACAGGGTGATGGGAGCAGTTTAAAATATTTCCTTTCATCTTATTAAAATTCAGTTTTGTTAGTTAATTTTTGGAAAGGGCATGAATCTCTTTACCAAGTGGTGCTAGGGAAAATGGATTTCCACATAAAAAAACAAAATTGTGAGCTATGGAAAGAGGGCTCGGTGGGTAAAGTGCTTGTCATGCAGCCATGAGAACCCAAGTTTACATCCTCAACCCTCACCCAAATGCCAGGTGTCATGATCCACACCTGTAATCCCAATGCTGGTGAGGCAGACAGGAGGATCTCTGAGGCTTGCTGACTAGCTAGGATAGCTGTATTGATGAGCTTCAGGTTCAATAAGAGACTCTGTATTTAAAAATAAGGTGGAGAATGATTGAAAACATGTTTGCTGATACACATACTAGCATGCACACACATGCATGCAAAACACACACACACACACACACAGAAATGATAACCTTATTGTAAGAGACTCAGAAAAAGCTAGCTTCTTTTAGACTGTTTCAATTAGCAATAGAAGCCCAAAGAGGGAACGAGAAGATGCCACCCTGCTTGGCAGGAATGGAACTCAGGACAACAGCTGCAGTATCCCCTGCTGCCCACAGTCCAGCTACATGGGCTGGCCTTCAGGATTTGCCCTTTAAATTTACAAAGCTATCAAATATTTCCTGTACATACCTCAATCTATATAAACCCATTTTCAATTGATTATAAAGGTTTGTCTGTGGTTTTCCAGCTCTCTCTCTCTCTCTCTCTCTCTCTCTCTCTCTCTCTCTCTCTCTCTCTCTCTCTCTCTCTCTCTCTCTCTCTCTGCCCCGTGGTCTCTTCCTGCATACACATGAGTCTGGCTTTCCCTCCACTCAGTCAGGCTGGCTGGGTGGGTGGAATGGAGTACTATTTCTTGGCCTAGGTAATTTTTTTTTGCTTGCTTCTGCTTTATTCTTAAGGGTAACATCTCACTTTAATTACATGTATGCTTTTCCTCTGATCTCTGAGTCTACCATCTGTGTATTTCCCTTACACTCCAGATCTGCTCTGTAGGTGCCTCCTCTAACTCTGAGCCTGCTGTCTGTATTTCTCTAAATTCAGGTAGCCATGGGGTAACTCTCTTCACTACACATTTCTCTCCACCTAGCTCTCTCTCTTGCTCCAATTTTCAAACTATTACCACTTACTTTCTTCCATGGGAGAGGGGGCTCAGGATAGACACCGTGCCTTCCACAAGAGTGTGTGTTTCTTCTATATCTTTCTACATAACCTCCTAGGTTCTATCTTGTGGCTTCGCTTCAGTCTTTCCATAAAAATCTCAACATCTCTTAAGTGAGTCTTTCCATATGAGTGCATTTCCTATGGTCCAGGTGCTGTGATTCTGCTCTAGTCTTTCTCTTAGACTCTAATTTTCTCCTAAATAAACCCACAATTTGTTATTTCTTCTTAAATAAACTCAGTAATTTTTAATTTAGCCTCCTTGAGTTCATTCTTATCAATTCTTTGTTCAAAATAGGATAGGACCAAAAATTGGGGGGGTCATAAAATTTGGGAGGTCTCCTGAAGCCCCAAATCCTGCATCAGTTATCCACCAACAATGTTTTATGTCCCTACTTTTATCTCTAACCTCATCTGCATCAATTATTTATTTATTTTTGTCTCTTTGTTAATGGCCATTTAACTTGGGAGAAGTTCCAGCCCATTCCGACTTTGATTTTTTACTTCCCTGAGCATTAGTGACAATGAGTATTTAGAAATATATTTGTTTTCCATTAAGAAATGCCTATTTAGGTCATTTACCCATTTTAAAATTATTTGTGTTTTTTATGCAGGAAATGTTCTGGATATTACTGTTTGCAAATATTTTCTCCCAATCTTCTAATTGTCTCTTCACTCTGTTTACTTTGCTTTCTTTACAGTTTGAAGTAATTCCAATTGTATTGCCTCTTCTTTGAAGACCTTATAAAAATTTATTTTATATACTGTTGTGGTTTGAATGTAAAATGTCCCCCATAGTCCCATTTATTTGAACACATGGACCCTGCTTGTGGCATTCTTTGGGAAGGTTGTGGACCCATTAGGAACTGAACCCTTACTGGAGGAAGTGGGTCACTGGGGATAGGTCTGTTCGTTCTCTGCTTCCTGGTTGCTCAGGCAATGTGATGAACCTACTTCTCACTCCTGCCATAATGAAACTTCCCCTCAGCTGTAAGCTAAAAGTGAACTTTTCCCTAAGTTGCTTCTTGTCAGGTATTTGTTCGCAGCAATGAGAAAATAATTAATACATCTAAAAATATCATGAAGTGATTCTCCTATGTTTTCTTCTAGTAATTTCATAGTTTCAGGTCTTGCAGTTAGAGTTAGGTTTACTTTGAGTTGAAATTTTTGTATAGGGTGAGAGGTAGTGATCTAGTTTCACTCATGCTTATGTATGTCATTTTCCCAGTACTGTTGATGGAAGATACTAATGTACACTGTCAGTGGCCACATGGAAATCTTAACCTATAATGTGATAGTGTTAGAGGTGAAGCCAAAGGCAGGTGCTAGGTCATAATGGCAGAATCTTGTGGATGGTTTTAATACACTTATTAAAAAAAGACTCAGTGTTCTCCCCCCACTCTTCTGACATGTGATGCCCAGGGAAGAAGCAGACCACATCAGATGTTGAAACTGCTGCTGTGTAATCTAGAACTCCTCAGTCCTCAGGACTCTGAGAAAGAAATTGCTGTTGTTTCTGTCACCATTTCTATGGTATTCTGTGCTAATAGCTCATGCACAGACTAAACGCTTCAAAGTTGTGTGGCACATTGACCCCCACACTAGTCCTAGCTCTTGGTCCTTTTCTATCTATTCTGAGATAACCAGGGAACCTGGAAATAGAGGCGGAAATGCTATATCAACATAACAAAATTCAACTGGGAATAAAGCAAAATGATTAGGTTACAAATAGGGAAGTTGGGCTGCAGAGATGGTTGAGTGGTTAAATGAGCATCCTGCTCAAGCAAGAGGGCCCGAGACTGCCCAAGTCTGAATCTCCAGAACACACTTAAACAACTGGCATGGGCATGAGCTTCTGTAACCCCCATCCTGTGGAGTGGAGATGGGAAGAATCACTGGGACCTGGGAATGGCAAACTCCAGAATCAGAGGGAGAAATCCTCATCAGTGGTCAGGAAAAGCAGGTGGGTAAGCGATGGATGGACACCCAGTCCATCACAAGGTGTTACATCAGCACATACACGTCCATACAACACACACACACACACACACACACACACACACACACACACACACACACACACACACCAGGGAAGATTTAAGGGCATCAGTAAAATGATGTGATAAAGCAAGGTGCTGTGGCTGAACTGAAATGTTCCCCACAGGCTAAAGTGTTTGAGCAACTGGTCCCCAGCTGGTGATACCTCTTGGAGAGGATGTGGGGCGTGGCTGGTGGAGGTGAGTTATGGGCAGAACTCTGAGGGTTAGAGCCTGCCCATGCTTCCTATGTCTTTAGCTTCCTTATCTGCAAAGATAAGGAATGAGAAGTGGTGGCCACATGCTCCCAGCTGTAATGGACCACACTGTTCCAGCCACATAGCCTGTAAACTGTGAAGAAATCAATCTTCCTTCCCCCTAGTAGTTTCTGTCAGGTATTTATTTGATCATGGCCATGAGAATTCTAACTAACATTTATGGTAAGAATACATCGAAATGACTTGGAGTTTCAGTACAAACCTGACATAAAAAATGAAGTTTGTTCAAAGAACTAAATGATATAAAATAATGTTTTAATAAAATTTACTGGGTCAAAAATAAATTATATTAACAAGGAGCAATATAGGACTGGGGGATCCCAGAGGGGGGAAAATGCAAAATTCAAGCTGAGAAAGTGATAAGCAATCAATCTATAGCTAAAAATATATATAAATTTAAACTCTCCCAATAGTGGAAAGATTTTTAATATGAAAAAAAAATTAGGGCCAGGGAAATGGTGCAATATTCAGAGATGCTTCCTAGCAAAGCCTGCTGGCCTGGGTTCAGTTCCCTAGTGCCCACATAAATACAGGTGCACAAAGTGGTACATACTTCAGGAGTTCGTCTGCTGCAGCAAGAGGCTCTGGCATGCTCATACTCCTTCTCTCTTCTTCTCAAATCAGTAAAAATATTTTTAAATAAAATAAAATGAGCACACTAATATGGTTTCTCCCAATTGCCTCCTCAAGCAAATAATTCATATATGTTAGACACAAAACCAAGATAATTTAAAATAACTGATATGATAGTAGTCTAATTTTCTATCATTGAAAAATTGTTGTTTTTAAAGCCAAAAAATCATTAACTATATATTTTTAAAAGTAGTTTTTGTAGATTAAATAGACTTTAAGGCAACGGAAACATTGAAATCTATACAACACGCTGAAAATGAATTAGATATGAATAATTAGAATTCAATTAACAGGAGTGGAAAAATACAAAATGCTTTAGAAATAAAGACATTCATTGATGAAAAATTCATTAAAGCAGGAGACTAAACTTTTCTTAATATTTGGCATATTGGGAAGCTAGGGGGAATGAGTCAGCAGTTAAAAGGCACTAGCTTTCAAAACCTCCTGGCCCAGGTTCAATTCCCAAGCCACACATGTAAGCTGGATACAGAAAGTCACCCAAGAGTCTGTTGTTCATGTGCAGCAGCAAGAGGCACAGGCACACACACACACACACACACACACACACACACACACCATACACACTCACACACACACCCATACACACACATATACACACACACATACACATACACACATGCATACACACACATACACACACACTCACACATACACACACACCCATACACCCCCACATATACAACCCCCGCTCACACATACACACATACACACCCACACATACAAACACATATGCACATATACACACACTCACCCACACACACATACACACACCACACAAATGAATAAAGGTTTAATATTTTAAAAAATTAACATAAAACCAGACGCTAAAAAGATACAAATGCTTTAAAAATTTCAAATTATCCTTTTATGCCCTATAACAGAAAACACCCACTTTCCCAAATCCCTGGAACATTTGCAAGCCCTAATCACACATTGAACTTGTCATTAATCACTGAATTGTACCTGCATTTTCTGGCCAAGTTATAATATATCTGAAAAGTAATATTTTAAAAGTTAACCCGAGTAACATGGAAACATTAAAATTTTTTCTTCTATACATAAGTTATAGAGTATTCGAATAGTAATTCAAAGTGGGCAGAGGGCTTATTGCCTTTATTTCATTTTAGAATTCACATAAAATTTACAAGCATAGTAGTTTCATTTGAAAGACATTGGTTTACTTTTGGAGACATAACAGTTCAGAAAATAAACAAAATGCATGCATTAAGTATGAAAACTCACATGAGCAAAGTCAAACTTGGTGCAACCCTGAGCTATTTCTAGTATTAGCCAATAATAATTAAAATATTTAGCTATGCATAATGCTT
This sequence comes from Zapus hudsonius, assembly GCA_004024765.1. Classification (NCBI taxonomy): domain Eukaryota; kingdom Metazoa; phylum Chordata; class Mammalia; order Rodentia; family Dipodidae; genus Zapus; species Zapus hudsonius. The sequence continues at coordinate 914 of PVHP010038191.1, read as the reverse complement.
TCAAAAGTATGAAGAGGATCCAATCATCCACATGAAACAGGACAAATAATTTAATAAATTTACTCATAGAAACCAACTAAAATCCTAAGAAATATTTTCATCAAAAATATTAGAAATATAATTCAAAGAAACCAATAGAGAAGCAGAAACTATGATCTTTGTGTTAATAAATCAAAAAGAATAAGTTTCACTATCCAGAAAAATGTTGAAAAAATTTATTCTAAATTTGGAAGGACCACATTAATGTGATCAAAAATTCCTAACTTGCTTCTGATTAATGAAACAACTTATGAAAGGAAAGTTTAAGAATGAGATGTCTCAGTTGGTAAAGTCCTTGCTATGCAAGTGTGAGGACTGAGACTCAGACCCACTAGACTAGTGGACTCTCAGGTGAACTCAGAGTCCATATGAAAGACCCTGTATCAAGGCAATAAGATAGAAGACAAGGGAAAAAACTCATTTTTTTGCCAAAAATCAATATGGTAGTATATTATTTTATACTCTAACTGCAGTTCAGATAAAAATCTCAACCAAAATTAAGATTCACTTATTGTAGCTTGTACATGTGAGTGAAAATATCCAGTATCTTTCTCTGGCTTACTACACTTACCATAATGTTTTCCAGTTCTGTATTTTGCTACAAATTTCTTTTTTTTTTCAAGGGAGGGTCTCACTCTAGCCCAGACTGACCTGGAATTCACTCTGTAGTCCCAGGCTGGCTTCAAACTCACAGCAATCTTCCTACCTCTGCCTCCCAAATGCTGTCATTAAAGGTGTGGACCACCATGTCCAGATAGAATTTCATTTTTCTTTATGGCTGAAGATTGTTACACTGTATAGCTATATGAAAAATCTATGCATTCATCCAAATGTTATTACATACAAAAGCCAATCTTAGACCCTCCACCTTAAGG
>PVHP010038190.1:0-16993 GCA_004024765.1 Zapus hudsonius | reverse complement strand
CTTGCTCAGCAGCCTTCATGGTACCACGTGGGCTGCCCCAGGCAGCTCCTAGATAGGACACTGAGGACAAAAATGTCTCACTGCAGGCAGAGTAACTTGGGACATCCCTGCATTCACTGGCAGGAATAAGACAGAAAGTTAACCTGGAACATAGCCTCTGCAAGAACAGTGGATTAAAACTTCCTAAATAACACAGGCTTTAGGCTGACCCTGAGCTTCTTAATTCAAAAACAGTGGAGCTGTGATTTATAATTCTTAGTTCAATTTTCATAGCTTCTTGGAAATAAAAAAAAAATAGAAAAAAGTTTTTCTCCCTTCTCTAAAATACAAATTCAGCCCCTGTGGCTGAGGGAAAAGTCAGCCTAAAAGCAACCAAACTGGTTTTAGGACCCCCTGGGGGTGCCTTGCTCTAGAGTCTGGCAGTTGGGTGGAGCTGGACTCAATTTCCACCCCCCAGGCAGTTTTTTTGGCCTTGTTGGCTGAGAAAAAAAAGATTTGTCATGGAGACAAGTGTGCTAACTGTTTTTTTTTTTTTTTTAATTTCAAAAGGGTCAGAAACTATCTTTGCCTTTTTACTAGAATGATTCTAAAAAACAGGCTAATAAAATAATTTTCCCTTCTAACCTAACAGCAAAAGGTATATCTGCATACCTCCATAAGGTGTGGTGGAAGCCACGCTCAGCTGGTCACTGAGGCCAGCCAGGCGGATGGGACCAAAGACAATGGCCTTCTCTGCCCTGCAGAGATGCTCAAATAAATGGAAACTTTTAAGTTACTGATATATATATATATATATATATATATATATATATATATATACACAAAAAAAAAATGGTTTAAGGATAAATTGAAATTAATGTAATTTCTAATCAATTGTAAAGCCTTTCTATGGAACCATTTGTTCAGAGTGAATTAAGCCTTGTAACACATGTGGTATTTTCACAGAGCTGAGACAGGAGGATGACAAAATGCTTAATGGACTAATAAAAATTTTCTTCTGGGTTGTTCAAAGGCATTTTCCTGATTCTACCATGTTTGGATTTTAACTATGATACAGATTTCTGTCTCCTCAGGTTAACCTCAATCAATTTTGAAAATTGTACCAATGAGTGACTTGTCATATATATACAAAGGTTTCAAAGGTAACATTCTCAAATATGATAAACGTGAATATAGCTTGTCTCAGATATCATTATGTTTTGCCTATACTGTTTCAAAATATGCAACATGAAATTATTAACTGGAGATATCTTACCCAAAGATTATAAAATCTATAAATATGTGCTAATAAGTATTATATGGTTTGTCAATTTCTTAAAATTATATTCATAAGGGTATTACATACAAGAAGTGCCTAATGCTTTTAATACTAGAAAAGGATCTATTAGGTAAGGGTTAAATCAAATTGGTATGATTACTCTAAATTCTATAAAGAATAAGAAACTAAGTGTCTAGACAAATATGTGTTGGATGCCAATTTCCTATGAAAGCCAATTATAGATACTAGGGCTCATGGACTTAACAATACAAAAAGCATATACTTATGTGCTTCACTGGCTTTGACTTTGGGACAGAACTCTCCTAAAGACAACTCCAGAAACAGACATATTTCCCAATCTTCCTCATAAGCCTGACTGACCCTCTGGCTTATTGATGAATATAATGTAAATAATACAAGGAGATTTAAATCTTCCTTATGGTGCCAAAGTCCATGATTATTTAGGTAAACTGAGTCAAAGAGAAAGACATAAGTTTTCCTTTCTCATTTATTGCTCAATGGTTAGAGATATTGTGTGCTGTAAATGGCATATGTTTTTTGTTTGCTTCTAAAAAATCCCTAAAAAGTGTCTTTCTTATAAGTGTGTTAAAGACCAGGTTGTCAATGGTTAGAGACACTTTTCAATGATTATACTCATTTGGCATCCTTAGAAAGGAAGGAATCTACATCTAAATTTTGTCAAATATAGTAAGTGCTTGGGTTTTTGCAAAAGGACTAGTCATAACAAGCTTTAGAGGAATGACCACCACAGGTCAACTTTAAGTACAAAATGATTCTCTAGCCTAAGTTTTTTTAAACAGAGTGCAACTGTTCTTTTGCTTGTGAGACCATGTAAACTGACCAAGGCTACCACTGGACTTGATCACTCCAGTTATAGTTTTTGGCTCAGTGACTTCTAATTCTAGTCCTAGCTAAAGTAATCAACCCCTGTGTTAAGAAAAAAGGATATTTAAAACTAGTTCCATCATTAGGCTTCTTTTGAATTTCAAGCTGTTCTTAAGAAAATCAGATAATTGAGTTATTAAAAACACCTGATATCAACTTTTATTCTCCCTTCTATGGTTACTTCCCTTTTCAATTCATGTCTCAATAGTGATTCTACCAAAAGGGAATAAAATTGAATAAAAAATTAAAAGTTAAGACCAGGGAGATAAAACAAAAGGATAAACAGCATCAATATAACAGGTTGTTTAAGGAAGGCCCCCTTCAGGAAAGGGGACATCACCAAGGATTGCTTCCTTGGTATACAGAGGGGGACACGTTGCAGAAACTGTCCCAAAGGAAAATGTTGCCAGGCCCTTCTAAGACCTTATTCTAGATGCTAAGGTTTAACTATTATGGATAAGGTTTTTCACTAATAACTCATAAATACTAAATTGTGCATGGGTTAAGAAATGCACAAAAAGAATTCTTATGGTACTCACCTAAGCTAACTATATTTCTTTTTCAATATGTAAATTATTAGAAAAATTAAGTTTTTTAAGGTAAAGGTTACTTACTGGTGTTAATTTTCTAAAATAAGGTTCTCACATCTAAAAACATTGTGGATTTAGATGGTTTCTATTTGTTTATGCTAATGCTACCAAATGGTCATCATGGGACTTATGTAACTTTAAGGTTTAATTTCAGCCATTGTGGATTCTATCCTCCTATTCGGTAAATATGTTGGAATACTCTAGTTAAGCTTTTGTAAAATTTCTGCCATGGAAAAAATATATAAATTGTCTTATGTTTGTAAGAATCTCTACTATATATCAGGCTAATTAGTGCCTAAAGTTAAACTAACAACATTGTTTGTCAAAGGTTTTCTCTCTCAAAAACAGATTCACCTGGGCCAGGAAGACCAGGCTGAGTACTAGGATATCCAGGATCCCTTGCCACAAGGACTAATACAGACAGCCCCCTGACATAAAGGAGTTTTGTGACAGCAATATCTGTCCCTGGCTTGCCCCAGGAAGAATTGGAAAATATATTTTAATATGTCCTTAAATATAGGGAAAACAAGGTAAACACTTTAACATGCTCAATTTATTTACAAATTTAGATACAGACAGACTACTGTCTGGCATGTTTATTCCTTCCATTAGAGAAGATACTACTAAGAAAGTCTGCTAAATTCTAAATTCTAATAATGAGAAAATTCACAGGGCTCTAAATGCCCTTATACCTACCTTAGGTGATACTTTTGTTGTTATTAAGATTAAATATTATATATATATATATATATATATATATATATATATATCTATATATATATATATTCTTAATAACTCTGTTAATATATGTCATATGCTTTGCAAGCCATACAGGAACCGTCTCAAACCATATCAGATGCTGCAATCCTGGGGATGGATCTCAAGTTTCCACGGTGGACAACAATCCAACCACTGAATCACTCTCCACTGGACACCCTATGTGGAACACTCCCCACTTCTGGGGGGAGCTACCCCACCTCCTGCCTCACAATGTGGGATAGGACAAAATCTTGGCAATGTGATATACGGCTAAGGGGTCTCTCTCTCTTGGGCCTTAGCCAGGGACCCTCCCCTCTCTGAGGGATACCCCCAGCTGCAATAACTTCGTGTCCTATTCAGCAGGAAATAGACAAGAGAGAGACTTCTTCATCCCCATTCCCAACAGCAGTTGGTGTGTCCTCAAGCAAGGAGGGAATATGTGAGAGTTTAGGAGTGAGACCCAACACAAGATTGCCAAGCTCCTCTTTTAACCCTTCCCCAGTCAGAGCTTGCCACTATTAAGCTTGCCTTGCTTCTTAATAGGTTCAAAAATGGTATTGTTAATTCTTGCTTCTTAAACATATATGTACTTCAAAAAAAAAAAAGGATCTGTAGAACCTGAGCTATGCGGAAATCTAGCAATGTTATGTGCTTCCCGAAACAAGTCATTGCAGCTAATCACAATATTTCCAGTAAGAGGTCATTGTGACTGCCTATGGCAACAGGGTTTGAAAAACTTATACTATTGTGCAAAGTATTGTGCAAGGTGAAACGTGCAGCTGTCTCCTTGTTCTTAGCATATAAGCTCGCCTGTTGCCTACAATAAACAGACCTTGATCAGAGTCCTGTCTTGGTCTCATCTCTCACTCCCGTTCTTTCCCATTCATCCAGGGTAGGGTCCCCCTCGTGAAGTTCGTTGTCTAGGCCCATGGGTCAGGTCAAAGAGGGATACAAATCGGAAAGGAAGAATTCAATCTATCCCTCTTTGCAGATGACATGATCGTATATATATATATCAGACCCAAAGAACAGTATTAGTAATCTCCTGAAGGTGATCAATGCCTTCAGCAGAGTGGCAGGATACAAAATTAACATACAAATATCAGTAGCTTTTCTATACAGACGACAAACATTTAGAAATAGACATCAGAGAAACTGTTCTGTTCTCTATGTCCTCAAATAAAATCAAATACCTGGGAATATCACTAACCAAGGTAGTGAAAGTCTTATATAAGGAAAATATTGAAACACTCAAGAGGGAAATAGAGGAGGATGTAACGAGATGACTCTGAAGGGATCCCCACACACACGCATACACACACAGAGAGCGAGCGAGTGAGGGAGAGACAGAGACAGAGAGAGAGAGAGAGAGAGAGAGAGAGAGAGAGAGAGAGAGAGAGAGAGAGAGAGGTTCAAGTACAAGATCAGGGAGATACACAGAGTTTTGAGCTCCAAGCAGGAAGCAGAAAAATAGGGGAAATGGGGGGGGATCCCTTCAGAGTCACACCTTCAATGAGTTAAGAACCTCCCACTAGATCATAACCCTTAAAGGGCCACATCACCTCTATATGAAATTGTGGGAACCAAACCTTTACATATAGACCTATAGGAAATACCACCCATATTCAATCTCCAGCAAGTGATATTGTTTTCTCTTTCTTTCATACTGACAAGTTGAGGATTATAAACTCAAACAATGGGCTAAGACAGTTAAGGTCTAATGCTAGAGAGTGAGTGAGTGAGAGCTGATGTGCTTTCGCTTACTCTCTTCCTGGAGGGACAAGATCCTTAGCCAGGGTATGATTTCACTTTGAGGATACCATCATTCTAGATGATTCTACCTAATTCCTCAGTTGTCCATTTATTATTTATGCTCACATTAAGAGAGCATAATGGAGTATATAGGAGGGAAGGGAATACAACTATTTTCTTGTCAAATTATGAGGGAGCAAAGCCATTCTTTGTTGGGAAGAGATCTTCTGGAACTAAAGTGAAAATATGTCACTACCATCAGTAGTGAAAAGTAAACATTTCCTTAGGACAGTTTCCTGTTTACAATTTCATTAATAAATTGGTCTTACGTTGTTTATATTTTGAGTAACTTTTTCCTCACCTTGTAAATGGGAGTTCTATGTTATTCAAATTTACTCAAATCAATTGCTTTCCACGGTAGTTAGTTCTCTACCAAGAAAATAATTTTCTTAGATTTCTACATCACCCTTTCTGGAACAATGTACTATCTATATGTGCTATGTTGATATATATTCAATAAGAATTTTTGACTGAATACTCCAAAAGAAAGCATTTTTGTGGTATTTCTTCTGGAAGACTCTCAAGAACAAGCACTCTGGTCATATTTCTCATTGAAATACTGCATTTTTCTTCCTCTTGTGGCAGAAGAAAACCATGAGAAAATTTGCTTTTCTGAAAGGCATCTCTTCTCACTGTGTTTTTGAGAGAAAACATCAGTATCCACATGTGGTTATGCTTCATGAGGTGACTTTGTTCTGACCAGTGCTTTGGTTAGACCTCTCAATCAGAAAGAAGTACACTACAAATGTTCATCTCTGACATCCCACACCTTTATTTTGTATGTAAATTATATAACCAAGTTCTAATGCTGTGAACTTGCAACCTTCAGGATGGCCACAGAGTTGCTCACTGTGAATCTAGCTTTCTTCCACCTAAACTAAAGAAGCCTGCTTAGCTCGAGGCAAGCACAATGTTAGGCACCTGAACCATGTTGACTTTGTTATACCCTACAACAAACTGCAAGGAATTTATTACTTACCTTCCACAAGGATCAAAGCCTACACTTCATAGTGTAAGGATTGCATGACTCCCTGTTCATCTATAAACTGGACCATTGATCCATAATACTGTGTTCTCATGGATTACATGTTATTTTGTCTGGAAGCCAGAAAGCCCTTCGGATACATCTCTGCCATCCATTTGTTAGCCCTCCTCACCACTACTTCCTGCTTCTGGGCCCCACAAGAACATCTCTCATCTGTTATCTTAGGAAAGATTACTTAAATAACTCAGAGACATACTTAGGACAGCAATTTTATTGTTATGTATATGTTTTTATGAATATTCATCTTTAGGAATAAAATTCAATTTACCCCATATAATTCTTTTATAGACTGTAACTTCTTTAGCGCAGAGAACAATATTTTAATTGATTTTATCTTCTTTAGCATCCTGAGTACTCAGGAGAAATTTGATTAGCTAAATATTAAAGAATCTTTTTAATACTTCATATCCTGAATTTTTCCATTCTCAATCTACATACAAACATATCTAAGATTATTCAAGCTAGGTAAATTTCTAACTTTTAGCAATAATTATAAAGCCATTTCAACTCAATTTTTCATAATAATTATGAACTCTACCAATGCTCTAGTAATATTCACATACAGATGAGTACTCTAGCCTCACACCAGGAAACAAAAGCATCATGAAGGTCAAAGGAAAAGAATAGATAATGAGTGTTGGATGATAAAAATCAAAGTTCTAAATCCACTGATGTACCAACTGTCTTTATTATAATTATGAAATATTTAAGTGATTGATAGTAATGAAGTATAATACTGTTTGTGACCATATCACTTTTTTCCAAAGATGTCTAAATCATTGCAATGGAATTTTATTTGAAAATATGAACTTTTTCAAATTCAGCTGCCAGAAGATTCTTACTAATATGAGTCAGACAATGTAACCTTCCCTTCCTAAGCCCCCTCCTGGGCTTCCCATTGACTTTACCATTAGAGTTGAGACAACACCTCAGGATAGACTCAGGAGTGCAGACCTCTCTCTTGTCATGCTTTAACTCCTCTTCACCTGCTCTTTTCTAGATAGGATGCCCTCCTAGAGAAGGCTAGGCCTTTGCATATTCTCTTACCTCTTTCTGGAATTGCTCCTTCCCTTCCCTCCAATTTCCTCACGGCTCTCTCCCCCAAGCTTCTGGTGGTCATCTCCCTCTGTTCATCCGCACATATGGCAATTGTGACCCCAGGGATGTCTGACTTTTTATGAACTGCACTTATTGTTCCATGTTATCATATTCAATAGTTACATGGCATGTCTGTCACTTCTTAAGATCATATAGAGTCTGTCAGGACACAAGCTTCAGGTAGCCTTGTCTTCATTTTTGCTGTGGATCCCAGTGGCATGCTAAAAACCATCATAGCAACTTCAAAATGGTGATCACCACAAGTAATAGTTCATGGCACATACATTTTCATTAAAATAGCTATGAAATATAACATTCAATGTTCAAGAAAACATTATATTTTTGCTTAACCTGATACAATATAAAGTAAATAATAACTTTCCCATTTGGAATTTATTGAATATTTTGCACAGACAATATATATATACATATATATGTATATGTATATATATATATATATATATATATATATATATATATATATATATATATAGACCTGATAGTAGAAGGTTAGGTTGGAGAGTAAATAAAAATCTATACTATGTACAGAGATTTAAACTTCCTCTTCAAGGTAAACATTACTTCTATTTAGGGAATACTCTAATTTGCAATAAATGCTATAAGCTTCAATGAATCCATTGAAAAAATATATGAGGAATGTATTCAATGTTTGAATATGATTTATTTGACTTCATCATAACTTTTTATCTTTTCTTAAAAACATGAAAACTGGATTCCTAGGTAAGCAGTAAAACACTCTCTCATGAACGTGGGCAGAGGGCTCTGCATGAACATTTGACTTGCTCGCTTGTTTCCTCAGAGTTCAGTAGTTCTGTGTTTACATCCTCAGACTTTCTTTGGCTTAGTTATTTCTTTGCTTTGGCTTTGTATTATCAAGGCAACTGTCCAGATGAGTTTAGCCAAAATCCACTTTAGATATTTTCTGGCATTCAGGAGAGAGCCATGTCTGAGTCTTGTAGCTTAATCATTAACATTTTATGTTGTTAAAATTTATACTAAACTTCATTCACAGACAGATGTCTTAACAAAAGAAACTTGAGAGCTGAGATATTTAGCCCTCAATTATATTATCATTGATGGTTATTGCCAAAGCTGAAATTATTTTGTACTTATTATTAAATTAAAATTTAAAAATGCATCAGATTAGTATTGTAAATAAACTGTGCAACCTCATACCTTCGAAGAATATATTTTGGCAGTGCATATTCTGATCCAAATCCAGCCAAACTGATAAAATCATAAAGCTAAATTGATAAAGAGAAAAGTGGAGATACAAATCTGATCTTTTCATGATTTCTTATCAGCCTGCTTATGTGTTGTCTCATTCAATTCTTACAATAACTGTAAGAAGTAGGCATTATTGTCACGTTATTACTAGAAACCAAGACTAAGTGATTTCCCATTGTCGCACTATTTGACAGACAAGGAATTCATGCCTAGGTGTTTCTCTCTCCCTATGCAACAGTTCTGTGTATGTAGCTAAAAAAAAAAAGAAAAAGAAAAAGAAAACAGCCTTTATGGACATAATTTCTAAGACATCTCAACAGGTTAGTTTCAAGCCAGTAAATATAAACACATTGCAGCATGTAATTGGTCTTTTATTTCTTCCCACCCCTCAAATTTTCCCAAGAGGTTAGTTTTTTTTTTCACTTCAGTTTTCACAAGAAGTTAAGATATTGTTTTTTAATCCATAAAAAACGACAGGTAAATGAGAATATTCATGTTTGGTTCATGACTATTCATGATGGTTGAATTTATCAGATGCTATTTTTAAAACCATATTTAAATAATATTAATTAAAATTGTATTTTTTCAGCTACAAAAGTTATTTCATTAATGGATAACTTCTAAACCCATTGGCCAAAAATTCTTCATTTTTTCCTTGATTATTGGGGTGATTTTATTTTTAATATCAGATAGATATGACTATAGAATTTTGTTTTAAATAGATTTCATATAATGAAATGGTGGGACATAACAGTAATAAAACAAACAAACGAAAAACAAATTATTTCTCTCTTTGAATAAAGTAAGATGTTTAAAATCTTGAATCATGTTCCTCTCCTCCAACCCCCTCCCTCCCCACCCAATACACATGTCTTTCTCAGTTCTAGGACCACTATGCACTTAGGGGTCACTAAAAGAGCAGATAACCATTTGACACAGTGTTTGGATTCTCACCCCCACACAAGAGAACCTCATTACCAAACTGTTAATCACTGCTAAAGGAGCAAGTCTTCTGACAGCTCTCCAGGCCCCACCCCCTACTGGATCTTTCCACACTTCCTATCAAATTGCATTGTAATTACAACACAGGGACAAAGTAGTTTAATTGCAAATTAGCAAGAAGAGGGCTTTTTTTTTTTCCAAATTGGTTTTAAATGTTTCTTAAACTATTTAGTACTTGTATGCATATCAGGAAGAAGTATGGAGTTTGAAATTTCTTCCCACAAACACAATCACATCACACACAAAGCACTTGAAGCCTGTCTCTAAGTCAAAATTCCATTCCAAAGAGTTCCAACTGCTAATAGTTTGATATAAGGTCTTTTTATTGTCACTGGAATTTACTCTATCTTTTTTTTTTAACTATCTGCTTAGTGACACACCTACTTGTTTTTTAAAAATTTATTTTATTTATTTATTTTCAAGCAGAGAAATACAGAGAGAGAGAGAGAGAGAGAGAGAGAGAGAGAGAGAGAGAGAGAGAGAGAGAGAGAGAGAGAGAGCACACCAGGGCCACTACCTTGTGGTTCTGGCTTATGTGGGTCCTGGGGAATTGAACCTGGGGCCTTAGGCACTGGAGACAAGTGCCTTCACCGCTGAGCCATCTCTCCAGCCCAACACACCTACTTGTGCAAGGAAAAGTTTGTTCTGGTGATTCATTTTGTTAAATAGCCATACTAGTGAATGCTGTCAAGTGGACTCAAACTGTGAAAACAGAACCAAGGTGTGAGGAGGTAAAACTTCATAACATAACATACATAACCTAACATAGCATACATAACAACATTCTGCATGACTAATTGCAGTATTTCAACATATATTTATTGCTAAAAGTGAAAGATTTATTAAAATATATTCTTTCTAGAAACGTAAAATCAATGACAATTTTGTAAATAGTTCCTTTCATCTTCAAGTAACATGAAATTGACACCTTAAACTAGTTAACACTTACCAAACCATTCTGAGTCTGTATTCATATGTATTGGATATGAATAGCATATGGATGAAAGCAGAGGTTCTATCGGTGGCGGTGCTCAACACTCTGGCCAGTGGCTTCTGTTGACCTGCAGTTTTCCCTCCTGTGGTTCAGTGGGGCACCAGTCAAGATTTTCCAGTTATAAGTGACCTTGTCAAGTCAAACTGGTTTAAATTGAAAGGGAGTCTCTCTTGTTTCCTGTAAATGGGAAGTCAAGGTAGAACTCCCTGGGGGGCTATTTCTCCCTTTCTCCACCTCCCTGTTCTCCCTGAGCTGCCAGGTTTCCCTCTTAAAGTTGCCCCTTTCCACAAAGTAGGTAAGATTTTCAGGCCAGCAGGATGAAGCCATTCTTTTTCTAGAAAGAGTTGTTCTTTCTTCCAAGTATCTATGTTTCAATCCCTGAAAAGGACTTGGCTTCTCTCTACATGAGACACATGCCATAATTAGGATTATCGTTCTGTCTAGAATAATTTACAACAATTACTGGACCAACTTCAGATATGTACTCACCCTTCTGGCAGTTGGCAAGTTTCAATGATTCAGTGTTACCAAGACTCTGGGCTGCAGGAGAGATGTTCTCTCCAAGGTAGTGATGTAGTCAGAACAATTGACATGCTTTCCTCCCCAACAGCTGCCTACAGGGGTAAGAGTATAAAACATTATAATAATACTAACATAATGTGTTAGTATAATGTTAGGGAATACAGAAGACCACCAATGTTGGGCACAGTCTCTTCTACCAATCAGAAGTCGTTGATACAAAGACAAGGCTTGACTCGGTTTCCTCACCCAACACTCAGACTTATCCACAGTTCTCTATTCTCTAGTCTGTTCGGTTTGCTCTAGAATTTTCTTTTCTTTCTTTTTACTCATTATTCAAATTACAACATAATTTTAGGGAACAACCCTAACCTTCATTTAATATAAATCCTGATATAACTACAAATATGCTTATATTTTTAATTTCTTAGAGCATTGCACTAATCATTTATTAATCATTCTTATCCCAAAATATCACAGTTTATTGTGAAAATTTTAGTTTTATATCACTCAACATAATGCTGCAGCCACATATATGTGTTGAAGAAAAAAGACTTTTTGTTCACATGTCCCAAGAGCAGGGGTAGGAGTATATGAATTCCTAGCTCTGAATCTGGCTGTTCCTCAGTGTTCTGGCCAGATACTTCTGGTAGCATTAGCTCTATTACCATAGGCTTGCCCATTCTAAACCCAATCTCTGGCCAGAGCAGTAGAGTATTTGGTTACCATTAATCAATAGATCATCATCAAAGGCAAACAAAAGCAATAACAATACCATTATTATATGTAATACTGAATTGAAAAAGTAATGATATATAACTCCAGTTCAATTAGAACATGGGGGAATATTATTGTAGCTCACACAAATCTTGTCTTAAATAACAAGGGTTTGTAATAATATCCTGAAGAGTTGTTCTGATTAACCTTACATCGATTGCATTATTAAATTCAATGCAAAATTCCTAAAATAAGCAATGCCACATTGTTAACTGTTCATACCACTGCAGAATCAATTAAACATTGGTGCTTTTAAGGTGCTGGTGAGATGACTCAGTAGTTAAAATCTTCTGGCCCCTGGTTCAATTCCCCAGTACCCAGATAAAGCCAGGTGAACAAAGTAGTGCATGGGTCTGGAGTTCTTTTGCAATGGCAGGAGACCCTGGCTCAAATGTGGCTCTGTCTCCCTATCTTTCTCTCTGTCTGTCTTTACTCACAAACAAATAAATAAGAGTCTCATGCTCTACTGACTGAGCTAGGCAGGCTGCTACAATAAGTAAAAAAATAAAATTTAAAGAGATTATTTTTTTTTATGTGAAGCCTCTTATCTCACTGAGAAAATTCAATAGAATGAATCATCATGTTATAAAAGGAATTTAATTAAATTTCAGGGATCATCAACAAAATGTGTTTTTTTCCTAATGTCTTTTTTTAGTAGAAATAGAACATTTATTGTCTCAAAATATCTCCCCACAAATTTTTATTACTTATAAGAGAAAAACAGTATAGTATACAGTAAGTCATTTAGCTAAAGCGCTCCCAATGGCCAGAATGACCAGCACCATGACACCTCAAAACCACATGCCTCCTGATAGGATTTTTTTTTTTAGTAAATTTTTTTTTTATTGTCCATAATGAGTTACAATATTTAGTGGGCAAACAATTAGTTGTTATCCCCAATTCCCCGCTGCCCTCCCCACCCCACTCCGCTGGATAACCTCCTCCATGGGTCGTCTGGATCAGTCCTTGTGACAGGGGACCATGGATAGCCTAGTATTCAGCCAGGTTCTCCTGGCCATGCTTCTGGATAATCTCCCCTGCCATGGCTCTTACAATCTTTCCGTCCCCTCTTCCGCATAGTTCCCTGAGTCGTGGTGGATGAGTATTAAGGCTGCTTTAAGGTTGTGAGTTTAGGGGTCTTTGTGTCAAAAATCATTGGTTTCTGTCTCACTAGCTTATCCTGTGTTGATTGAATGGCTGTGGCTGTGGGCCTCTTGTTCATCCTGTCATTCTCTGCGGGGTCCCAGTTGGATCCTCCATGTTATGACTGTGGTGGCTCCTCTCTTGCCAGAATCTCAGCTATACACCTACGGTCGGTTGGTAGGGTTAGATGGGCCCCAGCTCTCTCGCTGCATCCTGAAAAATACAAACACAATCTCCATCGGAGAGTGAGATCAGTGTAGGTTAACAAATATACACAATTCTGGATTACCTAGATTCTATTTTTAGTAGCTTCCCTGTCACTCGCTCCCATAGTGCATCTTAAGTTGGGAGTCCAAGAATACGGGATCCGGTGCCTATCGTCCTGAATCCCTAGCTCCAGACAGGGGGTCCCCCTCATTAAGTAGAAAATTGGCCAAATTTGAAAGCTGTTGATTGTCTCCCCCAGGCCCAGGCTCCTCCATTACACAAGTGCTCCTTTCTTGGTTTGCTGTTCCCTCCCAGTAGGAGGTGTGGTCAGCCTACTCATGACCACAAATTGTTTTGTGTCAGTGGTCTCTGTTTACTCCAGTTGTTGTTGATCATTTTCCCCTGGCAGCCTGTGCAGTGCCTTCCAGCACTACACTAACTGCCTTCTGGGGGCTGGATACCATTCCAGACCTCGAAGGGTCTCTAGATGCTGATGTCTTAATTGTGATGTTGTGAGTATTGGCTGAAACAGTGCATCTTTTGTTCATTCGTTTCTTCTAATATGTGAATAGTAACTTTTTGTATTGTGCTACAATGTAAGGCTTAAAGGCAAGGATTTGAAATGAGTGTGAATCTTGACTAGGATGGATTGTGTTATAACATGAAGATAAGATGCTCTGTTCAGCTTCACTGAAGATCTGTGGGGGTGTGAGGGTCACTTACCTAAATCATCTCTTTTCTTTTATAAAAAAACAAAACTTTCTGGAAGGTTAGTAATTTCTGAACTTGAGTTGCCCTGGTTGCAGTAAAGAGCTTTGCTCATAATGAAATAAAAAAGAAAGAAAAAAATATTGATTAAAAATATCAGTCTTGTTTTTAATCCCAGCACTCAGAAGGCAGAGGTAGGAGGATCACCATGAGTTCGAGGCTACCCTGAGACTACATAGTGAATTCCAGATCAGCCTGGGATAGAGTGAGGCCCTACCTCAAAAAAACAAAACAACAACAACAACAAAAACAATTATCAGTCTTAGATAGCCCTACTTCTATTATTTCAGTAAATCTATAAACACTCTCGACACATTCTCAATTGTTTTGTTATTTATTTTTCTGTCTCTTATCAAATATATTTGCCTAGAAATCTGTACATGCATAAGTATATGTATATATATGTATATATATATATATATATAAATTATATAAATTAATGTTAAGATGATGCTGGACAAAGCATAGTTGTTTAATTGATGCAGTTTTAATATTTATATTTTTCAGAATTCCTAAGGGAGTCAACATCAGACATGCCTTTTCATGATGCTATTTCCCACAAACTTCATTGAATAGGGGCTGACGGATTACTGTTATTTTAATGTGTGCATACTTGCAGATTAATAGAGAAAGCTCACTTTCCTGCCTTCTTTTCAGATTTTCTCATAGCTCCATGCCTCATATTTTTCCTGGACATAATTTTAAGGAAATTTAAAAGTAGCCAAGAGAACACACTGGTATATTGTTTGAGCCAATAAGATTATTTTTCATCTCATCTAGTAATTGAGAGGAATTTCAGGAATTTATTGAATAAAATAAAATGATGCTAGGCAAAGTAAAGAATCATTTTTCAGTTACACTATGAAAATTTAAGATCAGTGGATTTTTTTAAACTAGGACATGTTTAAATGTGAATACACATTCCTTATAGGAAGATGATTATATATGGTAAGTCTCAATGGTTAATAAATATCATGCCTCAAACATGGGTTAATCATATTTCTTTATCCAATGAGAGGAGGCAGCATCAGAGAAAGAGAAAACTATGCTTTGTATTCATTCACCATGAGCAGTGCATTTCCATGAGACACACTTTCAAAAAACAAACTCTACAGATTTGAAATTGAGTGCAGAACACTGACTCAGGATTTCTTTCATATATTATTTACAGTCACTATACAGTTTTGAAACTTGAAACGCAAGCTTGAATTAATCAACTGAGAGCATGCTGCCTTTCCATGTACATCAGAGAACATAAGACCACAGCACACTGCTGGACTCAAGATGCTCTGATGTTAAGTCAAAGCTAAATATGTTTGAATATTGAATATAAAATGATCAAGCCATTCTATGAATAATCTAACTATTTCATAACATGCACCTATGCACTAATTTATTTTAAATGAGGGGTAGTGATTCAAACTTGAAATCCCAACACTGCAGCGGTTGAGGTAAGATGATGGCTACAACCTCGGTGACATAACGAACACCATCCTTAGCCATAGCATGAGATCCTGTCTCAGAAAAACAAACAAAGAAAAAAACAACAACAAAACCAGTAATTTGTTTTCACTTTCTTTAGAAAATTAAAGCTTAAAACTCTAAAATTCATATCAACTCACTTGAGTTTAGTTCTTTGAGCTAAATAATAAATAAATAAATAATTAATAAACTGTATTTGAGGGTATTTTAAGAATTTGAAATACAGAAATGTTTATTGCATAGAACTTGTCAGATTTTTAACATATTACAATGATAAGATTTGGGACATCATGATGACTATGATTTAGAATTGTATACCTTTTATAATGCCATGATGAAATAAAAGTGATTTTCCTTGCATATTGGCAATTGTATTTTTAAGTAGCATGTTTGCTATAAATTCCGCTCTGAAAGATTTGCAATAATTTATTACAAATACCATAAATTGATCTCTTATTCCAACAGGTCAAAAGGACTCATGTCTTATCTTCCATAGTTCTTCCAGAGAACTAAAGAAGGCTTCCTTACAACTTACAGGAGCTTCTTGTTACCACAGAGGCACAATTCCATAGGGAGCTTAACTGTCCAAGCAATTTTGAAAAGTGAATGCTGAGACCAAAACTTAAACATCAAACAGCAGCTGCAATATTTTCCATGTCCTATCAAGAAGCTGGCTTCTACCTGAGTCACACGGACCAGTAAGATAATAATCAGAGCCCTTTCTCATCTAAGGAACTGAAAACTTTGAGACTCAAAGAATGAAAAGGTTTCAGCAAGAAAAGTTTTATGTATGATTTCCTCTGAACCAATCAATTTAAAAAAGGAAAGAAGAAATGAAAATGTGGAGAGGGGCGACAGCTGGTGTAAACAGACCACTGGCATGAAATACAGTCTGAGGCCACGAGTAGGCTGACCACACCTCCTACTGGGAGTGAAAAGGAAACCAAAAAAGGAGCACGTGTGCAATGGAGGAGCCTGAGCCTGGGGGAGACAATCAACAGCTATTAAATTCGGCCAAATATCCCACTCAGTGAGGGGGAACCCTTGATTGGAACCAGGGATTCAGGGCGATATGCAACGGATCACATACTCTTGGGCTACCAAGAAAAGATGCACTATGCGAGTGACTGTCAGGGAGGCTTTTAAAAATAGAAGCTAAAGAATCCAGATCGTTGTATATTTGTTAACTGATACTGACCTCATTCTCCGATGGAGATTGTGTTTGTATTTTTCAGGATACAGCGAGGGAACCCTGTAGAGAATGACAGGATGAACAAGGGACCCACAGCCACAGCCATTCAATCAACAGAAGATAAGCCAGTATGACAGAAACCAACGAATCTCGACACAAAAACCCCTAAGCTCACAACACCATAGCAGCCTCA
>PVHP010038188.1:0-16976 GCA_004024765.1 Zapus hudsonius | reverse complement strand
TTGAATCACTTAACTCTCATGGCCACTACATCAGACAGGTCTGATATTCTTTTTTTAAACTATATTATTGGGGCTGGGGAGATTGTTCAATGGTTAAGGCACTTGTGTGCAATACCTGAAGACACAGCTTCAATTCCCCAGTACCCACATAAAACCAGATTCTTTTTTAAAAATATTTTATTTATTCATTTTCAAGCAGAGAGAGAGAGAGAGAGAGAGAGAGAGAGAGAGAGAGAGAGAGAGAGAGAGTACCAGGGCCACCACCTTCTGGGTCTGGCTTATATGGGTCCTGGGGAATTGAACCAGTGGCCTTAGGCACTGGAGGCAAGTGCCTTAACTGCTGAGCCATCTCTCCAGCCCCCAAACCAGATTCTTAAAGGAGCACATACATCAGAGTTTGTTTGCAGAGACTGGAGGGCCTGGCATGCCCATTCTTTCTTCTTTATATCTCTCTGCTTGCAAATAAATAAATATTTTTTTAAAAATCTATCTAGACATGAGAGAGAAAGACATAGAAAGATTATGAGATTATAATGGTCATTCCAAGGCCTCATACCACTGCAAACTGAATTCCATATGCATGTACTATTTTGTGAGTTGAGCACTGAAGCTGAGCCAGCAGGCTTTGCAAGCAAGCACTTTAACCACTAAGTCCTCCCCCAGCCCAGGACTCACTGTTATTCCCAGGGAACGTCTTAAGCGAAAACAGTTAACTTGCTGAAGTTTACACCAACAGTCAGAGCTATATAAGCCAGCCATGAAGCCCAGGTTTTCTGACCTTTCACTCCATGGTTCCTCAGTACCCTTGCTTAGAAACAAACTGAGTCCCTACCACTTTGACAGTCACTTAGTAAATTGCTCAATGAGGCTGGAGAGATGGCTCAGCAGTTAAGACACTTGCCTGTAAAACCTAAGGACCAGGGTTTGATTCCCCAGGACCCACGTAAAGCACAAAGTGGAGCATACACCTGGAGTTCCTATTCAGTGGCTGGAGGCCCTGGCATGCCCCTTCTCTTGGTGTTTCTCTCTTCTATCTCTCTCTGCTTGCAAAGAAATAAATAAGTAAAAATATTTTAATTGGGCTGGAGAGATGGCTTATTGTTTAAGGTGCATACCTGCCAAGCCTAAGGACCTGGGTTTAATTCCCCAGTACCCATGTAAAGCCAGATGCACAAGGTAGCTCATGTGTTTGGAATTCATTTGCAGTAGCTGGATGCCCTGGTGCACTCTCTCTCTCTCTCTCTCTCTCTCTCTCTCTCTCTCTCTCTCTCTCTCTCTCTCTGAATGACCAAACCCAACTGGTGTGCATGCCCCCTCCATGGCTGCCTGGCCTGAATAGGCCAGGACCCCTGTACCTCCCTGTTTGTGACAGAAGACCTAGCAAATTACCCAATTACTTCTTAGGGGAAAAAAATAAGATGAACTCCAAATCACCTGTCTTACTGTAACTGCGTGATTAACATTCTCTACACCAATAGATGCAAATACAGGCTTGCCTTATATATTTATTAACATAATCAACACGGTTTCTGTCGCCCTGTATACTTCAAAAATCCATAGCTTTGTGGCTGCCTGTGGCTCCAGATCTCCATGCTGACAGCATGATCCTGGCACTGTTTTCAGTTTGCCTGACGGAATTGTTTATTACAAGTACATTTCCAAATTCCTTAGAAACACGAAACCCTCTTTGCCAGGAGAATAACTGCATTCTGTCAAAAAATGCCAGCAATTCGGTGTGTCTTGCAACATTTTAATTAGTTTGCTTATGGAACCAAACACAGGCAGAAAATACGAGACAAGGAAAGCCTCCTCACCATAATTACTGCTTGCAAAAGATTACTCACATTTTCGTAATTATTCAAGTGTTTTTGTACATGGAAATTTACATCGGAAATAGGAAATTAAACCGAGGAGCTTGCTGTCATGTTCTCATTCTGTGTGCAGGGTGCTATCCTACCTGCTGGCCATTCTCAGGCTCTGTTCACAAAGATGCCTTTACCGTCTCAACCTGTTAGATCTGAGATATTACCTGAAGATTTGTGTTTTCACGTAGCATCCTGTTTGCAAAGGGCATCTAAGAAGCCTATTTTTTTCTTTTAGTCTTTGTATTTACTTATCTGCAAGGAGGGAGAAAGAGAATATGAAAGAGAGAAGGGGGTGAATGGGTACCCCAGGACCTCTTGCCACTGTAAATGAACTCCAGATGCATGGACCACTTTGTGCATCTGGCTTTACATGTGTACTGGGGAATTAAACCCAGGCCATCAGGCTTTGCTAGCAAGTGCCTTGACCACTGAGCCATCTCTCCAGCCCGACACTATTTCGTTTGTTTGTTTGTTTGTTTTTATGAGGTCTTACCTTACAGCCCAGGCTGACCTAGAATTCACGAGGTAGTCTCAGGGTGACCTCCAACACTATTCTGAATAGCTTAAGAAGCTCAGAATTACCCCATTTGGGAGAGCAGGGGGTTTTGCAGCTCATGGTGTTCTCAGTAGAGGATGCTGAGAACATAGGTTGAGATCTCTGGGAAAAGAATGGAAAAGAAAGGAGTCAATAAGCAAATCTTTCAGCTCCCACACTTGAATCAATCTACCTCTCTCTGTGATTTCTGATATTTGTATGGGAGATTTACTATTGAGGAAAGATATAATTAGTAGGACGCAAATTATATATTAAGTGAAAATGTGATTGCTAATTATGCATTCATGGAATTTCATAGGAATGCATGTTAACTTTCAAAATTAACTTGAAGAAACAGAAATGAACAGAAAGAAAAATGAATATGGAATCTAATCCCCTCACCTGGAGAGCAGCGGAGCTAACATAACAAACTCTTGTAAGAAATGATCACATGTATGCCCTGCTATTATGCAAATGAATCATGCTTCCTAACTTTGAATTTGTGACCAGTTCTTTGTTGTCAGTTAATAGCCGCTATTGACCAAGCACAAGCCATTCCTAGATCATAGGGGACAGAAAGGAGCATAGGTGAAGCATCCTCAGCAGATTCCTCAGTTTACAGTAATTGTGAGAGAAAGTGTTGGAGACAGCTAAGCTTCACACTGCTGGGATGAACATCCAAAGTCACAGGTGATGGGAAGAGGGTTTAGTTCAAGTTTGCAGATCTGGAGGGCGGGGAGTTCGATCAGTGGCAGAAGAAGCTACTTTCATATATCCAAGAAGAGAGAAAAACAGCAGGAAATAAAACCCAAGCACCAGCACACACACACCAAAAAGCAGCAAGCACAAACAGGCAGTAGAAGCAGGACTCCAGGCAGAATTCAAACCTCTCTGCACACTTTGATCTGGAAATCAGAACCAACCCCAAACACATACCTTAGGGCTGGACCCCAGGATCAGCCCCCTCAGTGATACCCCCTCCAGCCAGGCAGCTGAAGATCCAGGTTACAAGCTTTAATAAAACACCTGAGTGGAGGATAAGACACTTGCCTGCAAAGTTTAATGACCTGAGTTCAATTCCCCAGTACCCACATAAGACAGATGCACAAAGCAGTGCATGCATCTGGAGTTTGTTTGCCATGGCTGGAGGCCTTGGCATGCCCATTCTGTCTTTCTTCTATTTCTCTCTCTGCCTGCAAATAAATAAATAAATAAATAAATAAATAAATAAATAAATAAATAAATAAATAAATCACCTAAGTCTATGGGGGCATATATTCAAACTAGCACAGCAAGTTAAAAATATTAGCTTAGGCACACCCGTTTTCAGAAGACTAAATATCCAATGATAATCCCTCAGAAAGGTAGATTTGACAAAAGCCAGGTAAAATAATAGCCAAATCTTGCATGTGGGGGTATCATGTACTGTTTAGTTTGGAGTTTCATATGTACAATCTACCTTTCATTACACCTGACTGTGGAAAGGCTAAGTAAAGCAATGCTTCCCCAGGACCTGAGAAGTCTCCTTCTAACCTCTGCGTTCACATAAGCCTGTGTTGGAAAGTACCAGAAACTCATGTACAAAAAAAGGTCTCCCCCCACCCCAGCCAGCTAGACATAAAGCAACAGAAATATGGAAATGGGAACCTTTATGCCAAAAAAGATGATAAGTTATCAGAAACCTTCGTGTTTACCCTGGCCAATGTTACCTGGGTCAGTGGATATACTTTCATGGGATTAAAGGAAAAGATAATTCCAGACTCACAGTTTATGGTTTGAATTTGCTTTTTCTAAACACAAACAAAACACGAAATCTCAAGAATATCCCTCTCAGAGAAAAGCAACAAAAGAAAATAGCTTTTTGTAATTAAGGTTTTAAAGGACATGCGACACATTTTTTCATTTGTTCAAAAGTTTTTTCCATATCCAAAGCCCAAATACCTTTTGAAGGAAAGAATGATCATTTCCAAATAATTATCTGTTACATGTCTGAACCAAGAAGTAATCCACAAATAATTAGCCTCCAACTGTCGCTTCAGGGCAGTGTGTCAGAAAATGTTGACTGTATTGCCATGCGATCTGTAGAATATTTGGAAAACAGCAAACAGCTTTGACAAACTGCATCCCAGGAGACCAGAGTGCATTCAAGTCAGGAACGAGACAAATTGGTGGTGCATGCCTGAACTGTTTGGCTGAACCCCAGGGAATGGCTGATATTTAGTCTCCCAAAATAGCAACTTTGTGTAATCTAACTCAATAGCTGTGGTGTTTTCGATTTCTATATATTGCTTTCCACCTCAACGTGGTATTACATACCTGCTCCTGTTTAAGAAGTTACCCCCAAATTTAGTGGCTTACGAAAGCAAAAATGAATGTCACCGTTTCTATGCGTCAGGAATTCAAAGTTGGATAATTCTCAGTCAGGCTTTCATTGTGAAATTTCAGGGGAGAGCTATGGGTGGGGGGAGGAGAATCTGAGGGTGGATACACTGTTTTAGGGATCCCCAATAAAAGAGAAAAAATATGGTTTTTTTTTTGCCCAGTCCTGATAGCTATAATCTCTTCATTAAAATCTATTTTACAATGGAATCACTCCGTCTAATTAGCAATCTAGAAGTAGAGGTGTGGTGTGGTCACACACCTTTAGTCTCAGCACTCGGGAGGCAGAGGCAGGAGGATCACCATGAGTTCAAAGCCAGCCTGAGACTACATAGTGAATTCCAGGGTAGCCTGGGCTAGAACAAGACCCTACCTCAAAAACAAACAAACACCCCTAAATAAATGAGTAGAGAATTGAGGTTCTGGAGGAAATATTATCAAAGAATCTGTGGGCATATTTGAAGCCACCACAGAAATT
Organism: Zapus hudsonius; assembly: GCA_004024765.1. NCBI lineage: Eukaryota > Metazoa > Chordata > Mammalia > Rodentia > Dipodidae > Zapus > Zapus hudsonius. The sequence goes on along the minus strand of PVHP010038188.1, from coordinate 11,719 downwards.
TCTTAGGTTGGGGACTTGATGCATATTTTCTCACCCTGGTGCCCTCTTCCTCTAACTCATCCATTTCCTCTTCTTCTGTAAAACTTTCTTTTAGCGTGTCTGCTGACAGAGAACATCTGAAAAGTAGTGGTCTTTATCATTTGGGCTCCCAGGGATCTATGAGGGGACTCTGAGCCCATCTTCAACCAAAATGAGGCTCACTCGTATGATAACTTGAAAATCACACATTGGAAAGCAGCTCCCCTAGCAGTTTTTCAGGAGAAACCCCCCTTAGCTGTGCAGAGGACTGAGTTGTGTTCAGCTTAGCGACTAGCTAGTAATGATTGATCAAATATTGCACGAGTGGTTCAGTCTCCACTTAATGGTCCTATGTCTACAATGGGGAGATATCACTGAAGCTTATATAAAATAATATATTATTTCATGTGATTGATTATTAGAATTATTGTTTAGATATAATTATTATATATATTGTTGTATACATATGTATAATTCTATATATTATTGGATAAGGACACAGAGTTTTGTGTTTGCCCTCCAAAAGTTCATTGTGGGGCTGGAGAAATGGCTCAGCAGCAGATGCTGACCTGAAAAGCCTAATGACCAGGGTTTGATTCCCCAGTACCACTAAAGCCGATGCACAAGGTGGCACATGTGTCTGGAGTTAATTTGCAGTGGCTGGAGGCCCTGGCATGCCTATTCTCTCTCTCTTTCTCTATTTGCCTCTTTTTCTCTCTCTCAAATAAATAAAATAAAATATCCTTTAAAAAACAAAATATTCTTAAAAATAAAATATTCTTTAAAAATCGAATTCCTCATTACGTTATCACAATATTAATTTGTTTTTTAGAAAAGTCTCCATTCCACTCATTTCTGCAATGTTATATTGAGAGAATAAGCATATTTTTGGTTTATCTGTAAAGACACAGCAACTCACTCAACCTCTTATTATATTTTTTTCCTTCCTGTCTTCTGACTCCCAATTAAATCTTTGCATTGTCCCCCCAAAGGGACATTATTACCTTTAGTCCATGAAGATGCCTGGCCATAATTGGGCTTTAAATTTAGCTGAACATACCATTGGATGACTCACAAGACCCCACAGAGCTGAGAAGAAGTGACAGTGGAGTGTTCAGCACTGGGACATCTCTGTCCCACTTCCCGAGGCTCAGGGTCTATTGTGGAAGAGACGGAGGAAAGACTGTGAGAGCCAAAGGAAGGGGAGGAGTGCTTACGAGGAAACTTCCAGACACAACATGGCCTTGATATTCATGACTTCTCAGTGCCTGATAATCCCTACACATAATGGAGGAGAAGATGATGACACAGAAACAAAACAGAGACTAATTGAGAGGGGGAGGAGATATGGAGGAGGGTGGGGAGGGAGTCATAATGGTATATGGCATACAATTATGAAAGCTATCAATAACAAGTTTTAAAAAATTGTTACATGTAGCGTTTGTTTTCTTGATAAAACACTAGCTTTAAGAGCTGAGCTAGGTGCTTAGGATGGTTTTCATATTATATTATGTCCATGACACAATCTAGCTAAAGTCCTGTACAAGATATCAACAATGTTATCACATCTACCAGGTACACCTGCTCTAAAACATATGGGTTGCCTCCAAGGACAGACACCTTTGCTTCCACTGTTGAAATTTCCAACAGGTTTGTGAAAGCCACTCCAGAGAGACAGGGAATAAAGAAGGAAAACAGGAAATAAATTATCTTTACAAACCATCTCTGTCCCACTTCCCAAGGCTCAGGGTCTGTTGTGGAAGAGGTGGAGAAAAGATTGGAAGAGCCAAAGGAAGGGGAGGACTGCTTACAACAAAACTTCCAGACACGAAATGACCTTGATATTCATGACTTCGCAGGGCCTGATAATACCTACACATAATGGAGGAAAAGATGATGACACTGAAACAAAACAGAGACTAGTTGAGAGAGGGAGGAGATATGGGGGAGGGTGAGGAGGGGATCATAATGGTTTATGGTCTATGATTATGGAAGCTACCAATAAAGATTTTTAAAAAATGTTTATCTACAACTTTATATATTTTAAAACTCACAGAAGCTGAAAAGATGAAGACAAGGAAATCTCAACTTTATCTGGATGTAATCGATATTCCATTTTCTTTATTTTTTAAAATAATAACAGAATATGTATTGCCATCAATACTTTCTATTTTTATGCCTAGGTTATTTTATCAAGGGAAAATCTTGTGCAGAGTTAGCCGTTTCCCAGCCCTGTGTTAGGCTTTGCTTCATGAATCCATTGTCTTCAATATCTCTCCAACTTCAATTTCCTTCTTCTTCCCATATTCTGTTGGAAATACGTGTCTCTTTTTCCTTACATACAGCAGCTAATGTCTCCTCTGACTAAAGAACAGTTGTGAAGAATAGAACCTGTAATATTGATACACTATCACACAGATCACAATTCACATTTAAATGGGTCCACTTTTCTGGTGATATCTCTGTGGCCTTCTTCCATATCCAAGAGCCAACCCAAGATCATGAAGTCTGCTCAATTTTCTTAGTGGAGCCTTCTTGCTGGGAAGCGGGTCTCTAACCTTTGTCCATTTTCTGTCTTGACATTTGTGAAGAAGACTACATGTGGGTACTGGGAAATTGAACCCGGGGACTTAGGCACTGGAGGCAAGTGCTTTAACCGTTGAGCCATCTCTCCAGCCCTGGAAAATGACATTTTCTATTTGAAAGAGTTTAACTTACTAACCTTGATGTTTTCAAATCTTGGTAGATGAAATTTTATTCATTCTTTGCTCAGGAAAATAAACTGGTTTGTATTCATGGCGGACCATTGTGTGAAATTGAATTAGAGTTAACTAAAAAATGATGTAGGGTGGAAAGACTCTATGACATTTTCAGAACACGTGGTGTGCAGTTAATTGAGTATTGTGATGGTTAGTTTTTTTTGTCAACTTTTGTCGTCAACTCTGTTTAGTCATCTTGGGTGGGTCTCTAAGAAAGGCAGCTTCTCAGTAGAGGGCAGGATGTAAGGAGGCTCAGGGGAGCTAGAAATGAGCATCCCTTCTGGGAGGGCAGTGCAGGAAAGAAGCTCCCAGGGCCAAGAGAAGCCAACAAGTCTGGGAAAGGGTTACAAAACCAGCCATAATGCAATATAAAGGGGAAGGAAATCTCTCCCTTCCTCCGGCCTGTTTGCTGTTGTGTGTGTGGTGTTGGTGGTGGCTTCTCTCTTTGCTTGGACCTGTGAAATGGGGCCAGTATGTTTCACCATTATGGAACTTCCCCTGGATCTGTAGCCTCAATAAATCCTTTCCTCCCATAATCTGTGCCCAGTTTGGAGGTTCATCCCAGGGACACGTGGCTGACTACAAGTATGCTTTGTTTAGCTCAAATTTTAGATGTCATCTCATCCCTTTTATATGAATGCAATCATGATATTTTGTACCTGTCACAATACTTAACATAATATTAACATTCAGAAGGATTCAGAAATTGATCTGAGCTCTGCTTTTTATTTCTGCCCTCAGTTTGACTTTTTTGTTTCCATCTGTATCATTCCCAGAACCATCATTGCAAATGCTTGTAATGCATACCTCTGCGATTTGTGGACATGCATAGATTTTTTTAATGACCCACAAGAAGAAACACATACATATTAAGAAAAAATGTGCTCATGCTATATTCATTGCATTGGATGGATTTAAAAAATTGATTAGAGTACTGGGAACAAAAAGTATAAGATGAAGTAATTTATTTATATTCAAGGAGAGAGCGAGAGAGAGAGGCACATAAAGGCATTCAGCCACTACAACGAAATCCAGATATGTGCACCTCCACTCTGTGTATCTGGTTTACAAGCATACTGGGAAATCGAACCCAGATGGTAAGGCTTTTCAGGCAAGTGCCTTAACTGCTGAGCTATTTCTCCAGTCACAAGACAAAGTAACTTTATAAATGGAGCTGAGTGTTTTGGCCAGTGATTTCAGAGTGGATGCTCAAGTGGTAGTCATTTCCATATAGACAACCATGTCCAGTATCTTAAGCTCTGCTCTGGGGACAATGATTTGCGTAAGGGTGGATGCCAGAAGCAGAAGCTATAAGCACTATTTTCTTTCCTGCTTCTTCACTTCTTTTCTTGAATGCTACCATGACTCTCCCTATAAATGGTTATAACATATAAGACTGGATTGAGTCTTGTCTTCACAGCCCCCTTTGCACTTCTAAATGCCCCCTCACAGACACCCAAAATCACCCCATGAATGAAAGATGGTCACTATCTCCAATTCCTGTATCATGATCGCTTCTAGAAAGGGCTAAATGCCACACACCAACTTGTTCCAGTTTTAACAGCAGGAAAGACAAAGAAGCATATGTTCACTATTTACAAATGCTTTTTAGCCTCTTGTACAAATGCAAACAGAGAGTTTTCCCAGAGAATGGCTCATAAAACACTACGTGGTGAAGATGTTAGAACCTTTGAAGTGAGGGGGAATATTTTTAATGGAAAAATTTTAATTGTAATTTATTTATAGGACACTATGTAATGTGATGTGATGTATGTATACCATATGGAATGATTTAAACAATTTAACATGTTCATCATATCATCCATTATTTTTATAGCAAGAACATTTATAATTTACCCTCAGCAAATTTGACATATATAATATATAGCAGATATGTATATAATAATTAAGTATAAAATAAAATAAAATGGGCTATGTATAAATATTTAAGGAGATATATCATTGCTACATCTCTCTTGCATATCAGACTAATCATGGTTCCAAGATGTCTTGAAGTCAAAACCAATGAACCTTGAATGATTTATTTCCTAAGTCCAAATCAATAGTCCTTCATTGGGACACACAGTGTGAAAACACAGAATCCATGATTCAATGTGCTAGTGAAGACATTGCAGATAGAAAAATACAATGACCACCTGGTACCCAATGCATCCTTCCAGAGAAGTGAGCAGGGAGCTAGTTACTGGCCATATTTTCTTCTTGGAGCATAGTCTGTTTTCCACCTGAAAAACATCAGTATTTGCATGTGGGAACTGAAGGCCATCTGCTGCTCCTACTTCCAGCAAGGCTGACTGGACGGACAGAACTCCTGTGACCACTGAGAGAGGGAATGTTACAAGGTCAGAGTCAGATGACCTTGAACTACCTTCAGCCCCACAATAACCATTACTGCCCACCTCTTTGTCTGAACTAACCTCAAGTGACTATCAGTTGATCAGTGAGGCCTTTCTGGAATGTCCTAGCAGACCCCCAGCTTCCTGAAACCCAAGGACTAAGAAAGTCATCAGAGCATCTGAAGCCTATGGTGGAGGCTTTGCTGTCACCTGCCTTCCTGATGATCAGCAGGTGTATTTGCAAAGCGCCTTGATTGGTGACTTCCTTCTGTTCTTACCTATGAAACCTTCATGAAATTGGGGTAACTTAAATCTGTGTTCCTGCACCATAGTCACTCATATTTGGATTCAGAATAAACTATCTCTTATCCACTTTGAGGTGAGAGCTATGTCTTGCGTTGACACGTGCATTACGTTCATTTAGATAACAAGCTAGTAAGGAAACTCATTTCCTGTATGAAGTATTTAAAAGTCTGACCAAACATCACATACCTTTGCAGATAAGTGCCTTAACCTCTGAGCCATCTCTCCAGCCCTTCTTAAGCATCTTCTGCTTCTCGTTGTACTGTTTCTCTTTTCTGGCTCCAAATCTGTCCTTCCTTCTTCAGAGAAAAATCAGTGATGATGTCTTACCCCTGCTTGGTCTGTTTCCATATATTCACACTGCTCTCGTTATTGAGGTCTATATCAGGACTCTTAAGAGGAGCAGAATTGGTAAAATGGATATATATCAAAAAGAATTTATGGAGGGCAAAAAAGACATGAAAATAGAAGAGATAATAGGAAAAGAAGAGGAAGTTCCGTGGTGGGGGTGGGGAAGGAGAGACAAAGGAGGTTTGGAGCAGGAGACATGTAAATTTTTAATAACTTTTTTTAAGTTTTGAAAATAAAATTCCACACTGACAGGCTGTTTTAGAGATTATTAATTTGCAACATATATTTTTAAGTTTTATTTTCTATAATTTGCAAGTAGAGAGAGAAAACAACGTGGGTACACTTCCAGATGCACATATCACTTTGTGCATCTGGCCATTCATGACTACTGGGGATTTGAACCTGGGCCGCCAGACTTGCAAGCAAGCTCCTTAACCTCTATGCCATCTCTTCAGCCTACAACCCATTTTTTTTTAGCTCTCAGAATTTATTTGGGTGACACTTGTTCATGAATTTGGACTGCCATTCAGTACCTCACAGTTTTTCAATCAGTATTACTTGTTTTGTTTTTGAAATGATACATTGATGAACAGAATGTACTTGTTCAACTCTTTGGGAGACAGAGATGAGGTATGTAATACCTATCTTGATGTAAAATGATTTTCTTCAACTTTTCTAGACATTGCAAAAACTTCTCTAAAGTGAGTGTACTAAACTCTGGAGATTTATTTCAGCTTACAGATCCAGAGGGAAGTTCCATCAATAGTAGAAGAAGCCAGCTCCCATTCATAAATCCAAGCAGAGAGACATCACCAAACAGCCAACACCACAAGCAAACACAAACAGACAGCAAAACAGCAGGGGCCCAGGCAGAGCTCAGCTCTCTCTGCCTATCTTTAGGCTGGAAATCAGATCTGATCCCAGTGACACCTTAGGGCTGGACTCCAGGATCCATCCCCAGTGACATCTCCTCCAGCCAGACAGCTGGAGGCAAGATTTAATAGAACACCTCAGTCTATTTATTTCAGGGAGGGACATACCTCCAAACTACACTAGTTTTCTTTCAGCTTCTCTGAGGCCCTGTGGTCTTCTTCATTTTAGAGCAATGCACATGGTCCCCTCCTTCAGACTTTTTCCCTACCCTGTGCATGGAGCTCTGTCACCAAAGAATGGCTACTTGTATGCCTTTCCAAATGGATGTTTCTGAGAAAGCCTCTACTGAACCCCAAGATCACTTTGGAATTCTCATGGGACTTTCACCCACTGTTTTACAATTTGCTCAGAAACCAGTTGTTATTTCATCAATTCAAATATTGTGAGATGATGTATGTAGCTCTTGTCATTTTGGTACAATTGAAAGAGATTGTAATTAAAGCACAAAGTAAACCCAATTGTATTTTTTTTTATACTTTAAAGACAGACTTCCAGCCCTGCCTTAGTTCATTTCATTGTATTTGGAAGAGTTCCAGGGCTACATAATGTTTATATTTGAACAGGCCACATTTATAGATATATAAAGCAAAAAGATTTTTGTCAGAAATAAAAGGTATAGGGGCTGGAGAGATGGCTTAGTGGTTAAGGTGCTTGCCTGCAAAGCCTAACGACCGATTCCACAGTACCCACATAAAGCCAGACACACAAAGTGTGGCACTTACATCTGGAGTTCCTTTGCAGTGGCTAAAGGCCCAGGCATGCCCATTGTCCAACCCCACACCCCTCCCAGTCTGTCTGTCTCTGTCTCTCTCCCTGCTTACAAATAAATAAATTAAAATATTTTTAAAATACAAGGTATAAACAAAATGAGAGGAAAAGTAAAACAAACACACACACACAAAAAAACCAAACAGAACTTTGAGAAATCTACTTTTCTTCAACTATCACATGAAATTGGCCAACTTGATGATAATACATAAATTCCTCTTAAATCAGCTCATGCTCAATTCGTTCATTTATTTAATAGTGATTTCCTGGCAGGTCCTTGTTTGAGCTGGGTGAACCAGGGTCAAGGCTGAGAACAATCTATCGTTTTCAATCTCCTGTCATTTTCTCTGTCCAACTCTCCACCTTGCCTGGGTAGGAGGGGAACAGGTAAATAAAACCCTCCTGTCCCAGAGTCCAACCAGGCATCCAAACTCGAGGCTCTTTCCCCTGTCTTCACTGCTGGGCAAAGTCCATGCCCATGGAAGGAGGCTGGGAGGTGGTATCTAGAGATTTGGGGGGCTGAGTCATCTCCAGTGACTTTGGTCAGCACAAGGACCTTAGGTGATGATCACTTTCCACACTCTGAAAATATCAAGTTGTAATGAATGTGTTGATTGCTTTGCATCCCCAGCTGGAAATGGAAAAAGAGATTAGATTTTTTTTGAGTCTTTGATGAGAAACGTTGTGATATTTTACAACTCTATGAATTATTTTCTCTTATCACTTTAGCTTGACAGATGGGGAAAATTTTTTTTTCCCTTGAAGGAGAAATTGCATTTCATTAACTGCTTTTGGCATCTTCATTGGGTTTTATTGGACAATACATTGTGTCTTGGTATTTGAAGTATGCAAGGCCTGTCTGCTGGAAGTACAACATTTACACTGATTTGTTAATTCAAATAGACTTCTGACTGAAGGAAAACCGAGAAATAAATTGCTTGCTATTCACTAGATGTGGGTGTGGAATATTTATGTCATTTGCTTTACACTAAAAGCAAAAGTATTCATGTAACTGAGTTATTGGTTGCAAAATCACTTTAAAAATAACCTTATTAGCTACAGGAAATAAAAACAACCAATATAAGGATGTAATTCCAACAGGTCTTCCTGTCTAATGTTTTATTATGAAATCGCAGGGCTTTGTAAAAAACATGATAGCTTTTTATATTTTCCCCTTTAAAATTGTAACACGGTGTCTCACCTTCATTGTTTTCTTTCCCTTGGATTATTCGTAAAGGGATAATACTTGCATGCTGTTCTACTTGGAGAGAAAAATTAATATTTTTAGCACCCATGGTTTATAACCAGCACATTCTCTGATTTTTTTACTTCAAGACATCTCCCCCCCTGCAGCATATTTATTTCATTTGCAAAACGTTCTACAGTAACTTAAAAAAATACATTAGTCAGTTATTTCACAATTTGGCAATAGAATCTAGATTCTCATATCACAAGTAAAAATACTCATTTTCACTGACTAGGAGTAATTGTTTTTTTTTAAATATTTTATTTATTTATGAGAGAGAGAGAGGCAAATAGAGAGAAAATGGGGGCACCAGGGCCTCCAGCCACTGCAAACGAACCAGAAGCATAAGCCATGTGCATCTGGCTTTATGTGGGTACTGGAGAATTAAACCCAGGTCCTTGGGCTCTGTAGGCAAGCGCTTTAACCACTGAGCCATCTCTCTAGCCCAATTGTTTTGTTTTTATTGGTCATGTAGCTTTTTAAAATATTTATTTGAGAGAGAGGCATATTTTAAGAGAAAATGAGCACACCGGGGCCTCCAGCCACTGCAAATGGACTCCAGATGCATGTGCCACCTTGTGCATCTGGCTCTTTGTGGGTACTGGAGAATTGAACCCAGGTCCTTAGGCTTTGCAGGCAAGTGCCTTCACCACTGAGTCATCTCTCCAGCCTGGTCTTGTCGATTTTAATCAGTATCAAAAGAGAATGATAAAATCAATAAAACAGGAGCTTCTATTTATCAACCGTACAACATTGTGCTCAGCACTGAATACTTTCCTTCAGTGAGAAATCAGTCCACATTTGAGCCCTGGTCTGTCTGGTACCAATGTCTGTGTTATGAACCTGTGATGTCACCATCCAATGTTCCTAACTGAAAAACACAGGTCATACTGTGATCGCTCAGGAAACGATTTGGCCCATTATCTGTACAAGCTGATATTCACAAGAGATAGAATATAATCTACCTAGTTTAGTAATAATAAATTTGAAAAATGCTTATCAACAAGGATTTTTTAGGTAGAGTTTGTCCTGTTTCTCACCGGATGTATTATTATTTTGTTTATTTATTTGTTGGTTTATTTATTTCTCGTTTTTGATTTTTAAGGTAGGGTCTCCATCCAGCCCAGGCTGACCTGGAATTCACCATGTAGACTCAGAATGGCCTTGAACTCAGGGTGATCCTCCTACCTCTGCCTCCCAAGTGTGTGGTACACCATGCCCCAGGGACTCCATTCTTCATCAATAGGGAAATTTATGAAGCTTAATGGTAGGATTGATCCTGGAGCGATGCAAGCAGGGTGCAATGAACTTGTCAGGGTATCATTGTCATTACCTGACCAGGTCTGGAGTAGAAGCTAAGATTTAAAAAATTGTACTTATGGGAGAGAGAGAGAGAAAAAGAGAGAGAGAGAAGCAGTCAGAGAATGGGTGTGCCAGGGCTTGTAGCCACTGCAAACAAACTCCAGACACACACACCACTTTGTGCATCTGGCTTTACTGGTGAACTGAGCCCAGGTCATTAGGCTTTGCAGGCAAGCAGATAAACCACTGAGCCATCTCCCCAGCCCTTGTTCGTGATTTTATAAACACAATTCAGCGATGCTGGTTGGAATCACTGGGCTGTCAGTTGTTTGCAATGGGAAACTTACAAGGTCTGCCTTCCTTGAGTATGCTTGTGTGTGCTTGGGTTTACTGATCACTTAGAATTTGCCCTCTCTAATTTTCTCCTGTCCACTTACTGAAGAGGTAGCACGCGCAAACCCAAGTCAACTTGTCTCTTAGGGTCCAGGTTCAGTATAGTTCTGTAGAGGTTCAAGGAGGGAAAGGCTGGGGACAGCAGTAACAAGGTCAGTGACAGGGAATGGTGGGGCACTTTAAAAAAATTTTATTGTTAGTAAGTAGAAACTGTATGAAAAAGTGTTGTGTTGGTATCCCCATTCCCCTCCTCCCCACTCACAGTCTACTGAGGTCCCTTCTCAGTGGGATTTCTGGAAAGCTATGAACTGTGTAAGCAGAAGACATTTTTTTAAAGGAGGGCAATGCCTCTGGATATCCCCCCTCCTACCATGGCTTTTACAATCTTTCCGCCCCCTTTCCTGCAAAATTCCCTGAGCCATGGTGGAGGAGTTTAAAGTCTGCTTTACTGCTGAGCTCATGAGAGTCTCTGGGTTTCTGCTTTGGCTCTTTTGAGTATCCTCGGTGTGTGTCTCCATCACCCTTGCTTAGCTTGTCTGACTTGCTGTGGAAGCAAGACTCTTGCTCACCTCACCACTTCCTCGATGGTTTCATCTGGACCCTAGATGATGAGTTAGGGTGGATCATCTCCTGCCTGGGAGTCAGCCATCATCTCAGGTCCTGTTGGTGGAATTGGGTTGTCTAGGGTTCTCACTGCCTTCTGAAAAATACAACAGAGAGTGAGATCAGAACAGGTTAAATGGGACAAACACTGTTAATTTGGTGAGACTTTAATGGATAGAGCCTAACCCTAACCCTAACCCTAACCCTCTCTGTGGGTTAGTGGAAGCTTCCCCTTGGAGTCCAGATTCTCTGTCTCCATGGGAATTTGCCTCGGATCCCAGTTCCAGCTAAGGGTTCCTTGCCACTGAGCAGATCTCTTAGCCAATCAGAGAGCTGTTGATGACCCACCTAGGTCCAGTGTCACCATTGCACAGGTGAACACTTCTTGCCTTGCTGGTCTCTACCTTATTTCAGTGTCCTCTGCATTCTCACACCATGGGTCACTGTTAAATAGCACTGCCCTGCTTTCTTTGCATGTCACGGACCAGTTTCCCCTGGAAGCTTATGTAGTGCCTTCCAGCACTTTAAAAAATAAATCCAGACTCCTTTCTGGTGGAGACTCCTGGCGTGTCCAAACGTGAATGAATGCTGTTTAATTCTGGAAGTTGTCTTATTTGGTGACAGTTACTTACAAGGAAAATTGTCACATATGTTGAATGTCAGTCATTTGGTAAACACTTTACTCAGCA